>CM019150.1:222598773-222612683 GCA_009733165.1 Naja naja | reverse complement strand
ACCTTTTCTGCTGCCTCCCAGGAGGCCCAGATCCCTTGAGGGCACCAGCCCGGGCAACGATGGCTGATTCTCCTCTGGAAGGGGAGCGGCTGAGCGGCCTCCCGTGTGTGTGTGCGTGAGTGAGTGAGATGGCTGCCTGTCCGGTACTCTTTGTGTCCAAATATGTTGGATCGATGCAATAACCCTCCTGGTGCCCCAGTCTTTAGCTGGTCCTCTGGCAGGATTCGATCCCCCCTTGAGCCGTTGCCTTCCACCCGCGCAATAGAAACCAGGACTGATGCCAACCGTGCCTGGCAGGGCAGAGGGGAAGGCAGGCCACTCGGACCGGAGGGTGCGGGGCAAAGGGGGCTGCCTCCCTGGCACTTTAGAAGGACTCAGGTTTATTTGGGGGCCTCACCAGTCCCACCAGCAGAGGAGAGCAGCTTCTCCCTCCCTCCCTCCCTCCAGGGTCTCCGGTCCCCTTCGGTCTGCCACCTGTCATGGGCCTGGGGCTCCCCCCGCCTCCTGCCCTTTTCCTACAACCGGGGAGTAAGGCTGCTCTCTGCTCCTCCCGGTTGCCTGCACTCCCCCTCTTCCGTCCTGACACAACTGGGGCTGAGCTCTGCACAGCCACCGGTCCCTTTTGGGCAGCGGTCCCTGGGACTCGCTTCTTCCGGGAGGCTGGCAGGAGCCATGTCTGGTTCCCAGGGTGGGTTGGGGGCCCCTGTGGCCCGGCCATGTTTTGTTGTCAACCCAGCGACTTTTTAGAGTTTGCAGAATGTCTCTGCCCGGTACCAAGTGATTAAAGCATATTTTCAAAAGGTTTCTGTCTCTGTGTGGTGGTGGAGAATTTCCAGGGAAAGCAGCCAGAAAGGGGGTGGGGGGGGGTGGGAATCTGGGGAAGGGTGGAGGGCCGGCTATCCTGAGGGTGAAGCCGGAGGCGTTTGCTGGAGATAGACATGAGGGGAAGGGGGAAAAAACATTGCAAGCAGGGGTGCCCAAGCTTGGCGACTTTGAAGACCTGTGGACTTCAACTCCCACAATTCCCCAGGGCTGTTCTGGAAAATGGGATGAGCCACAGTGACGCAGTGGTTAGAGTGCAGTACTGCAGGCTCTTTCTGCCAGCTGCCTGCAATTTGGCAGTTCAAGTCTCACCAGGCTCAAGGTTGACCCAGCCTTCCGTCCTTCCCAGGTGGGTAAAACAAGGACCCAGATTGTTGGGGAAAAGAGGCTGACTCTGTAAACCGCTTAGAGAGGGCTGGGAAGCACTGTGAAAGCGGTATATAAGTCTAAATGCTATTGCTATCTAAGCAGTCCTGGAAAGCTGCGAAGTCTGGGGCAAATAGCAAATTTTCCCCTCAGTCTGGAGGGTCTCTTGGCAAGGCCACCTTCGGGGGCAGCCCGAAACTGATGCGAACAAGGTGATCCAAGGCAACAGAAAAGCCATTTCTCCACTCTCTCTCCCATATTTATTTGCATCTCGCCTTTATTATTTTTATTTTAATGTCTCAAGATAATGAACACACACCACACTCCTTCCACCTCCTATTTTCCCCACCCTCTGAGGAACAACAAACCTGTGAGGTGGGTTAGGTTGAAAAAGGAGAGGCCCAAAGTCACCCAGCTTTCATGGTTAAGGCAGGGCTAGAACTCACTGCTTCGCAGCCTGAAACTAGGCCAAATGGTAGCATTTACACATGTTGAGACTCTAGAAAGAGTGCAGAGAAGAGCAACCAGGATGATTAGAGGGACTGGAGGCTAAAACGTACGATGAACAGTTGCAGGAACTGGGCCTGGCTAGTCTAGGGAAGAGAAGGACCAGGGGAGGCAGGAGAGCAGCCTTCCAATATTTGAGGGGCTGCCCCAGAGAGGAGGAGGAGGGGGTCAAGCTATTCTCCAAACACCCGAAGGCCAGACAAGGAAGAATGGATGGAAACTGACCAAGGAGAGATTCAACCTGGAAATAAGGAGTGACAGTGAGAACAATCAACCCCTGGAACAGAAGTTGCCTTCAGAAGTTGTGGGAGGCTTTCAAGCAGAGACTGGACTGCCATCTGTCAGAAAAGGTGTAGGGTCTCCTGCTTGGGCGGGGGGTTGGACTAGATGACCTCCAAGGTCCCTTCCAACTCTGTTATTCTGTGTCTTGGACAGCTATTCCCCTACTTGCTTCTGGAGCCACTTGGCCAGCCCTTCCTTGCCCAGGCCAGGCTATTCAGATGGCTAACCAACCATTCCCTCATTGCTGATTCTAGGTCACCTACTGTATAAATACCAAGGCACCAGTCTAGAAGGAAGAGCTATTATAATAGTGGCTGGTCTATGATAAAAGAAGCCACCAATGAGCAATATCTTGGTTAGAACCACTTTTTCAGGTCTTGCTTTATTAGGCAGGGTGCTGCAATAAGGAGCAAAGGTGATTCTCAAAATGGGGATTATAGGGGAAGACCATCCTGCTTCCTATCGCCTGGGTCTCCTGCTTGACCAGGGGAAGATGGGTGGACTTCAGCTCCCAGAATTCCCCGGGCAGCACCCCCACCCCTATATCCCTTCATGCAGGGCTGCCACACTCACCCCTCAGGCCCAGGGGCCTTTTGGGCTCCTTCCAGCTCCACAAGGAACACAGCAGAATAATGAAGAGTTGGAAGGGACATTGGAGGTCGTCTAGTCCATCCCTCTGCTGCTCCCCCTCCCCCCGACATTCCAAAGAAATGGCTGTGCAATGTATCCCTAAAAGCCTCCAGTGATGAGGCATCCACTTCTGGTGGCAAGTTGTTCCCCTGGTTAATTGTTCTCATTGTCAGGAAATTCCTCCTTAATTCCAGGTTTGCTTCTCTCCTTGATGAGTTTCCACCTGTTGTTTCTTGTCCTGCCTTCAGGGGCTTTGGAGAAGAGCTTGGTCCCCTCCTCCTCTCTGTGGCAGCCCCTCAAATATTGTAACGCTGCTATCATTCATTCATTCATTCATTCATTCATTCATTCATTTATTTGACTTGTATGCTGCCCCCTCACCAAAAGGACTCGGGGCGGCTCACAACTAAAATCACACAATAAATTATTTACCTAAAACCAAATTAAACCAAAACAAGTCAAATCCAAAATTAAAACCCCACAGTTAAAACAACCATCAAGTCTCCCCACCCCCAGGAGGTCAGCACAGCCCGGACTGTGCAAATAACCAGGTCTTTAGATCATGGCGGAAGGTGTGGAGATTGGGGGGCCGACCGGAGCCCCGGCGGAAGCTGGTTCCATAAAGTGGGAGCCGCCACAGAATAGGTCTTCCCCCGGGTCACCGCCAAGTGACACTGGGTCACAGACGGAACCCTGAGGGGCTCCCGTCTGTGCGCTCGTACAGGGCGGTTGGTATTTGATGCTGGCAGGAGTCGTTCTCATAAATACCCCGGGCCCATGCCTTGTAGGACTTTGAATGTTAATACAAAAACCTTGAATCTCACCCGGAGGGCAACTGGAAGCCAATGCAGGTCGCGCAAGAGAGGTGTAATATGGGAGTACCGGGAAGCTCCCATCACAACCCGCGTGGCCGCATTCTGCACCAGTTGGAGCCTCCGAGTGGTATGCAAGGGCAGTCCTAAATAGAGAGCGTTACAGTAGGAGTCGGGAGATACGAGTGCTTGAGTGATCAGCTTGGGGCATCTCGGTCCAGGTATGGGCGCAACTGGCGAACCAGCTGGATCTGGGCAAAGGCCCCCCTGGCCACGGCCCCCACCTGCTCCACCAACTTGAGCCACGGATCCAGTAGGACCCCCAGATTCCGTGCCCTGTCCACGGGGGGCAACACCTCCTCCCCCATGACCAAAGATGGAATCTCAAAACTGGTCTGAGATGTCGGTATGCACAGCCACTCAGTCTTGGCTGGATTGAGTCAAAGGATGTCCCTGTCCATCCAGATCCGTACCGCATCCAGACAACAGGACATCACGGAGAGGGCATCACTGATGTGGCCTGGGGTGGAGATGTATAACTGTATCATCAGCATACTGATGATACTTCACCCCAAAGCCACAGATGATCTCACCCAGCTGCTTATATATATGTTGAACAAGAGGGGAGAGGACCGACCCCTGGGCACCCACAAGTGAGAGACCTCGGGTCGACCTCTGCCCCTGCCCAGCACTGATTGCGAGCGTCCCGAGGTAGGAGGAGAACCACTGTAAAACAGTGCCTCCCACTCAACCCCCAAGATGCATAATGGGATACCATGGTCAGTGGTAATGGTAGGCAGCTGAGAGATCTAACAGGACCAGGACAGAGGAAAAACCCCTGTCCCGAGCCTAGAGATCATCAATCAGCACGACCAATGCTGTCTCCGTGCTGTACCCAGGCGGAAGCCCGGTAGTACGGATCCAGGTAGTCGCTTCCTCCAGGAAGGCGATTGCTTGCGCCACCACTCTCAACAACCTTAGCTAGGAAGCGAAGGTTGGAGACTAGACGAGTTGTTCCAGCGGCTGGGTCCAGGGCAGGCTTCTTCAGAAGGGGCCTCACCACTGCCTCTTTCAAGGCGGCAGGGAACAGCCCCTCCCTTAATGAAGTGTTGACCACTGCCCTGGAGGCATAAACCAACCAGGAAGACACGGGTCCAATAAACATGTGGTGGAGCTCAGCCGTCGCATGATCCTGTCCACTTCATCCTCAGAAACAGGATCAAACTCCAGATCACATTAGCCAAACCACTCGCATCTTCATCCTCAGACCACTGCAAGTTCGAGCACAACCCTTCCCGGATCCGAGCGATCTTATCCAGCAGATACTGACCAAATTCCTCAGCTCTGCCCCGCAGAGGGTCCACCGCCCCCCCCCCAGTTGTCATCAACTGGTCCTTCTCTAGACCAGTGGTCGCCAACCAGTGGGCTGGGGACCACTGGTGATCCGAGAGAAGATTTTGGTGGTCCACAATGTCTCCCTCAAAGCAATTAATCCAGGCTGCGAGGGAACACAAGGCTGTGCCGGCCACATGGCCCGTGGGAACACAAGGCTTGTGTCGCTTGCATTGTGAACAACAGCAGTGAGGGAGAGGGAGGAGAGGGGGAACTTGCCCCACTCGCCCCATGCACCTGGCCTGGCTGCTTCTTTCTGCTTCTTTCTTCTGCTTCTGGCTGCACACAAGGAAAGCAGCCAAACTCTTTCTTTCTCTCCCTCAAACTCCACCAGAAATGAGTCTTGGGGACCCTGCAAGGCCTCCTGCTACAAGAGGCTGCGCTGGCAAAGACTCATTTCTGGCAGTTTGGGGAGAGAACTTCAGCTTTCTGCTGCTTTCCTTGCATGAAGCCAAAAGTCTCTCTCTCTCCCCGCCCCATGAGAACGGAGCTGGAGACAGTATCCTGCTCTAGATGGCCAGGCCCAATTCCTCCAATCGTTCTTCATATGTTTTAGTCCCCAGTCCCTCAATCAGCCCAATTCCTCCAATCGTTCTTCATATGTTTTAGTCCCCAGTCCCTCAATCATCCTAGTTGCTCTTCTTTGTACTTTTTCCAGAGCCTCAACATCATTTTTGCATTGTGGTGACCAAACCTGGATGCAGTATCCCAAATGTGGCCTTACCAAGGTTTTATAAAGCGGTACTAATACTTCACGTGATTTTGATTCTGTTAATGCAACCAAGGGTCATATTAGCATTTTTGGCTGCTGCCATCACACAGGGCTGGCTCGTTTAAGGCAGTGGGTCTTAACTTGGGCGATATCGCCCCCAAAGGATGTTTTTCAGAGGCGATGGAATGAAAAGGATGGGCGAGAATGGGGAAAGGCGATATGGGGAGGCGATGGGCCGAATATATTGGGAGAGAGAGAGATCTATATTGGTAGATAGGTAGGTAGACAGACAAAAAGACAGGTAGGTAGATAGGCAGGAAGGCAGGCAGGCAAACAGACAGACCTTTTGGATGGATGGACAGGCACCGGTTCAGGAATGCGATACAAGTCAATGGGGTGAGCCTGCAGGGCCGTGCCTTGAGCGCCTCTGCCGCCTCTGCGTCCCCAGGGGTCAGCAGAGGGTGGTGAAGGCGTGAGGCGTTCGAGGTGCTGGCCAGCCCTGCAGACTGCTACCGGAGCCGGCGCCTCCAATGCGGAAGCAGTGGCACGTTACATGCTGCCACGGCCGTGTTCGACATGCTGCCCCCCTGCCGCCTCTTAGCGCCCCTCTGCTGGCCCCCTTGTGGACGCTAAGAGATGGCAGGGGGGCAGTTATCTTGGGGGAGGGGGGCGATGACAACTTCCTCAATGGCTCAAGGGGGCGATTCTTTCAAAAAGGTTAAGAACCACTGGTTTAAGGGACCGTCCATTCATTGCAGGAGTCTCCAAAGTTAGCCACTTTTAAGACTTGTGGACTTCAACTCCCAGAATTCCCCAGCCAGCATGGCTGGCTGAAGTGGGGTGAATCCACCAGCCAGCATGGCTGGCTGGGGAATTCTGGGAATTGAAGTCCACAAGTCTTAAAGCTAACTTTGAGCTGAATTCTGGGAATTGAAGTCCACAAGTCTTAAAGTGGGTAACTTTGGAGACCCTGCCTGCCTGGTCCATTGGGACTCCCAGGTCTCCGGGCTCTTCCTTGGTTCCTCCAAAAGAAAAGGACTACGCTCCCAGGCGAGCCCATCATCCCCAGCCGGCGTCGCTCCAGACTCTCCGCACGGCCAGCCTCTGTGGCGATTCGCCGACCAAACCTGCCTTCCTGGCGGCGCTCTGCCCCGCTCGCCTGCGCTGCCGCCGCCGCCGCCGCCGCCATCTTGTCTCCCCCCGCGGCGGGCTGAGAGAGGCCGCCCCCTCCCCCCAGGAGCGGACCCGGGAGAGACCCGCCCGCTCCCTCCTTTCCCCCGTCCTCGTCGCCGCCTCCCGCGCGGCCCGGCGAGGTAAGGAGGGGCCGCGGAGTGGGGGGGCGCCCGGGAGTGGCGGCGGGCGGGGCGCCTGCTTGGGGGGGGGCTCTCTCCGAGGGCGCCCCCCCCTCCCGCAGCGATGGTCCGGGATGGGAAAGGAAGGCCCCGGCCATTGAGTTTGGTGGGGGGGGGTCCGAAGGGAGCTTTGAGGTTGAGTCGGCCTCCTCTTGGGGGGGGGTCGGGGAAGGTTCCCCCCGGAGAGCGGGGGGGCTCTTTGGGCGGTGGGGCGCGACCCCCCAGCCTGACCTCTCCCATAGCAATCCCCGGGGGGCTTTGGGGGCGCTGTTTTCTCACCCTCCCCCCCCCCGTGGGGCATAATGGAGACCCCATCCAGTAAAGCGTCCCCAATAAAGGGGAGAAAGAGGAGGGGGGGCAGGTCTCTGGTTGGGGGCAGAGCAGAGTTTTCTGGCTTTGCTCCCCCCCATGGGTCTCGGGGTGAGGGGAGGACTGGTCCCTCCAGCAGCCCCTACCACCACCCCCAGCTTTCCCTCCCCATGGGCATCAGACATAAGGGGGACCCGGCTTTCCTGCTCTTTTCTTTCCCCCACATTCAGCCTGTGGAAGGGGGGAGACCCCAGCCTCGAATCAGCCCAGTGCCCCCCACCCCCGTTATTCTCCAGGCGAAGAGATGGGTGGCTGCACACAGGTTCGGATCTGTGCCCACCGTAAAAGGCCCCGGTTTGCCCAGTGTGCCAGGCCCTGCTTCGCTTGGTCGGGTTTGTGTGTGCAAACTGTGGCCTGGCATGGAGTGGGGAACTCCTGTTGAGGCCCATCTCCAGATCCCCAAACCACCAACAAAGCTTCAGTCCGTTTGTTTGCTTAAAATTGCCCTGCTTCAGTTCAGGCACCTCCTGGTCTGAGGGACATTTCATGACCCAACTAGGTAACATCATCAGTCAGGCCTGCCTTCCTCCCTCCCTCCCCTTTAGTGCTCTTTGAGCTTGGTTGTTTCCTTGCAGAGGTTTCATTACCTGAGCTACATAACATTGTCAGTGCTAGGAAATGCAAATCTCACTCCCTTCTAGCACTGATGACGCTACGTAGTTGGGTCATGAAACGTCTGCAAGAAAACCACCAAACTCAGAGAGCACCAAGGACTTCCCAGCCCCCTCCCTCCCTCCCTTCCTTCTCATTCTCTCTTTCCTGGAAACCCCAGGGCCATTTTCTTTTGTAAGCAGTTGGCTTTATAAACATCTAGATCCGGGATGTCCAACCTGGGCACCTTTAAGACCTGTGGAGCTGGGGAATTCTGGGAGTTGAAGTCCACAGGTCTTAAAAGGTGCCGAGGTTGGACAACACTGATCTAGATTGATCTGGTAGCTTTGTATCTTATCTCTGTACCTTAATGAAAAGAAGGGCTGACATGAGAGCGGTATTCCAATATCTGAGGGGCTGCCCCAAAGAAGAGGAGGGTTGGTGGGTCATCTTATCCTCCAAAGCCCCTGAAGGCAGGAGAAGAAACAACTCATCAAGGAGGTTGTCTTGGGAAAAAAATAATAAAACTTTATAAAAAAGAAAAAAAGGAGGGAACCAACCTGGAACTAGAAACTTCCTGATAGTGAGAAAAATCAACCAGTGGAACGACTTGCCTCCAGAAGTTGTGGGTGCTCCAACGCTGGAGGTTTTCAAGAAGAGATGATTATACAGCCATTTGTCTGAAATTGTACATGGTGTTCTGCTTGATCAGG
The DNA here is from genome assembly GCA_009733165.1 of Naja naja. Classification (NCBI taxonomy): domain Eukaryota; kingdom Metazoa; phylum Chordata; class Lepidosauria; order Squamata; family Elapidae; genus Naja; species Naja naja. The sequence goes on along the minus strand of CM019150.1, from coordinate 222,604,135 downwards.
GGGTTGGACTAGAAGACCTCCAAGGTCCCTTCCAATAGAACAACGTCCTGTTAATTCTGTATCTCAGATTCATGCCCACATCACCTTCTGGATTTATCTCTCTCCTGGGCCCTGTCTGGAACCAACGTTAGGATTCCTGTAACCTTGCAGATTCCCCAGTAGCTACTTGAAAGTGGGGCGTTCCATTTTCTAAATGGTTATCACAGCCATGTAAGTCTTTATATAACAGAGCATCCAGAGTGTCAGAAAGAGCAGTTTCCAGGAAGAAGATGAAAATGACAGAAATGATTCCTTCTCTCTTTCAGGAACGGGGCAATGCTCTAACCGGATGCCTGGGTCCTCGGAGCCACCTCTGTTTCTGCCCCCCTTGTTCCGGATGGGATCCGGCCGCTGACGGCGTGGGAGCACCCCTGCCACACCTTCCGAGCACCGGGAGGGGGGGCCAGCCTTGCACCCCTTCCTCCCCGACACCTCCACTCCCCCCACCTGCCTGGAATGCTGTATGTGCCTTGCTCTGCCTCTCGCAGGACAGCGCCCCGTGGCATTGGGGCGACCCACTGAAGCAGGTACCCCCTTTTCCCTCCTGCTGCTGCTGCTGCTGCTGCTGCTCTGGGCTCCCTTGTTGTTATGCGAGACATTTGAGAGAGGTGGTGGCTTTCCTGTTCAGTGACCCTGGAGCCCGTCACATTGAGGCCGGGGGGTGGGGCGGCTGTTACTGTCTTCACTCTTCTTATGCAGGTAGTTCTCGACTTACGACCACAATGGAGTGCAAGATTTCTGTGGTTGAGCGAGACAATTCTTGACCGAGTTTTGCCCCATTTTTATGCCCTTCCTTGCCACGTTTGTTAAGCGAATCACTTCAATTCTGAGGTCAGTAACAGGGTTGCAAAGTGAGCCTGGTTTCCCCGTTGCCTTTGCTTGTCAGAAGGTCACAAAAGGGGATCAGGTGGTCCCCTGGGACGCTGCTGCAACTGTCATAGATAGGAAGCACATCACATGAGGATGCAGCCATGGTCGGAAGGATGAAAAGTGGCCCCACGTCGCTTTTTCCAGGGCCGTAACTTCGAACGGTCACTCAACGAATTGTTGTAAGTCAAGGACTGCCTGCATCCCATCAATGCAGGTTCTGTAAGTGAACTTCTCTGCACCTTCATTGTGAAAGTGGAATGTAAGAGAGCTTCTTAGGCTATGAATTGAGGAAGGTACCCCGCCATGTTGACCCTGGTCTACCTGTAGCCCCTGCGCACCTGTGTCATCCTGCCTGGTCCCTGGGTGTCCCTGAAGGGTTAGCACAGGCACCCTGACTCCAGAGGCAGTGCCCCAGTGCAGCCAGGGGTTTGCTCAGCAAAAGGAGGATGCAATCCTGTAATTGCTGCTTTTTTTCTGGGCTCTTGGGATTTGAAAGTCACCTCGGGGCAAAATGCCCATTTATTTGTCAAAAGCTTACAATACAACAGAAACAAGAATGAACCTAAGTTTAAATACAAGAAATAGGAACTAATAAATGGGGACACTAGGACAGGGACGGTAAGTACGATGGTGCGCTTATGCACGCCCCTTACAGACCTCTTAGGAGTGGGGTGAGGTCAATAGAGGTTAGTTTGAGGGTAAAGGAGTGGGGGTTTGAGCAGGTGACAACAGAGTCAGGTAGTGAGTTCCAGACATTGACTACTCTGTTGCTGAAATCATACTTCCTGCAATCGAGTTTGGAGTGGCTAGGGTTAGGGTTATAGCTGTTAGTTTATATCTGTTGTGTGTTCTTGTGTTGTTTTGGTATGTATGTTCCAGAACCGTCAAGCCTACAAACTTGAAATTTGGCACGTATGTTGCTCTTGGCTTCTAGGTGCTCACTAAGAAAGGATTGTTCAAAATTACCATCAGAGTATTAAGTATTTCCTATATTATTATTATTATCATTATTAACACACTCTGATGCTAAGGAGTTCTACTCCCCCTCCCCACCTGGAAAGAAATCTCTTCCAAAGGCAAAACACAAGCAGAGGAGTTTCAGTTTCACAGCACCAAGCAGCTTTACTACAGAACAGTTGAGCTAAGCCACGCCCAGGCTCCTTGCTGTCTCCTTGCTCACACAGCAAATACTCTTTCAGTTTCCAAACAGCCCTCAACTCTCTCACACCCCGACAGGATGCTAGCCAGATGGATGCTGGTAGGCAGAGGCAGAATTTCCCCCCTTTATTTTCCTCCCCCAAAACTAAGCCCGAGCACATAGTTTCCTAGCGAAGCCCGGCTATCCAGCTAGTGCGTCTGCTTTGCTTGAGAGTAGAGGTGCAGGCAGCTAGGAACACCCTTCTGGGGAAGCGCAAGAGTGTGGAATTGTGTACCGCATAGATGTAATTGCCCAGAATCTTATCGGGTTGGAAGCCTTGAGGCCTCTGCTATCACTCTGTGGTAGATAAGCTCAGAAGCACTGATCTCTGCCAGCCACAAGGTGTTATCTGTTGTTATGCCAAAGTGGGCCGTTGTGTTTTCCTAACTTTCTGCGGCTGCACTCTTGACGAAACGCAGAGGCTGGGTTTCGGCCTAGGAAAGAAAACGGGCACTTGGAAGAACGTTTGGGGGACCTTTTCTTCCTTTTCCCTTTTCTGTTCCTGCTTTAAATCGATGCCCTTTGACTCTCCCTGTGCGTGCCCACGCAACCAGGCGTGCACACGGGTGCTTCCGCTCTCCTATGAGGATTCCTGGGAACTTCCTTCGCAAATGGAAGTTCGTCTTGAAGTGCCAAGTTGCTTTCTGGAGCACCAGCTGCAGCCTGGGCTGTGAATGGTTGTGGAGTGGGTTTTCGACACTGTTGGGTCACCGAGTGTCACCACAACCGAGTGGAGCCCAGAATTTCTCTTGCGAAGCGAGACAGTGGGTTTTGCCCCGTTTGGCATCCTTTCCGACCACTGTTATTAAGTGAATCACTGCAGCTGCTGAGTTAGTCACACGGTTGTTCAGCGGATCCGGCTGCCCCCTTTGCTTGTCAAAATGGTTGCAGGAGGGGATTTAATTTAATTTAATTTAATTTAATTTAATTTAATGTTTGGACTTGCATGCCACCCTATCTCCCGAAGGACTCAGGGCGGCATCACGTGACCCTGGGACGCTGCAACCGTCGTAAACACGAATCAGCTGTCAAGCACCTGAATTTTGATCACGTGGCCTGGACTTGGTAGCTCAGGCTGTTAAATGCCTGCTCTTAAGATCCAGCTGCCTACAATTATTGTAGGCTCGAATCCCACCAGGCTCAAGGTTGACTCAGCCTTCCATCCTCTCAGGGTAGGTAAATTGAGGACCCAAGATTGTTGGGGCAATTAGCTGACCTTGTAAAATGTCGCTTAGTAATAAGCAGGCAGATACAATGGAATGAAGGCTATTGCTGAGCGCACTGGGTTGTATCCCCAAAATTGTGTCCCCTGAGTCTTCGGAGAAGGGCATATAAATGTAATTAAAAAAAAAACTTCCTTGGGGTTTTTTTCCCCCTTCTCAGCTCAAGAACTTCAGAACTAAAGAAGCTTTTTGAAAGGGAAGCAAAACATTTTCAAAGGACAAAAACAAAGAAAGTCCAGTTGTCTTTCGGGGGGGGGGAGGGAGCACCTTTGGGACAAGCAGGAGCTGAGAATCTCCATAGAGCTGGGCTGGGAATCGTTGCATGCAGGCTGGTTCTCTGGCTGCAACCGTGCTTAACCCCCCCCCCGTTCCTGGGCTTCCTGGTTCCGCAGGGGCTCCTCAGCTGCCCCCCCTTCTCCCCCTCCCAACATTGCCCAAGGCAGCTTCTCTCCTTGACTTAAGGGGCCTCTGGGCGGAGAGTGCGTGTGTGTGTGTGTGTGTGTGTGTGAGGCTGGCTGGGGCAAGGCTGTTCCGGACAGGCAGCCTCCCTGCAGGCCTCTTGGGAAGGCAGCCAGGTGCACAGCTACTTTCTCTCCAGCCTGAGGGAGGGTTGCTGCAGAATAACAGTTGGGAGGGACCCTGGAGGTCTTCTAGTCCAGCCCCCTGCTCCTGCAGCAGATCCTATACCATTTCAGGCAAAGGGCTGCCCAGGCTCTCCTTAGCAACCTCCAGGCTGGAGCGCCCACGACTTCTGCAGCCAAGTCGCTCCACTGGTTTACTGCTCTCACTGGCATAAAACTTCTCCTGAGTTCCAGGTTGCTTCTTGCCCTGCCTTCTTTCCTTGCTTTCTGGTGCTTTGGAGGGTAGGTTGAGCCACCCGTCTTTGGGGCAGCCCCTCAAATACGTGAACACGGCTGTCGTGATTGATATCAGTACCATGGTGGATTGTTCTCATTGTCAGGAAGTTTCTCCCTAGTTCCAGGTGGCTTCTCTCCTTGACTACTGAGTGGAGCAAGTGGCCAGTTTTAAGTTTCTGGGTGTTTCCCTAAAAGAGGACCTGACCTGGGGGGCCCACATTGCAGCCCTGGTCAAAAGGGCCCAACAGAGATTATACCACCTGAGACTTCTCAGGAAACAACAACTGAATTAAAAACTGCTGGTGACCTTCTACCACTGCACCATAGAGAGCATTTTAACTTACTGCACCTCTGTATGGTTTGCCAATTGCACAGGGGCAGATAGGACAGCACTCCAGAGGGTGAAGGTCATTGCCCAGAAGATCACTGGTTGCCCCTCCCCTTTGAAGAGCTTTATAGCCCCGCTGCCTTAAGAAAGTTCAAAACATCCTCCAAGATCCGTCTCATCCTGGGAACCCCTTTTGTTTTGAACTATTACCATCTGGCAGACGGTACAGGATAATAATAAAAACAAGGACAAAGAGGCTGAAAAACAGCTTCTATCCCAGGGCAGGAGCTCTCTTGAATTCTGCCGTATAGTGCAGCGTTGGTGCGGTGTCGGGGGTTTTCGGTTCAATGTGTGGAGGGTGAAGGATGTGTGTTTGTGTTTATTTTCATGGTCATGATGTGCAATGAAGATGGTGTTTGATTTCGTTGTATGAGGTGCAATGACAAAGTAAACTAATACAACTAATACTCATATTAATTAGTTTCTATCCATTGCTTTTTTTTTAATTACATTTATATGCCACCCTTCTCTGGAGACTCAGGGCGGCTTACAATCTTTGGAGCACAGCCCAATGTGCTCAGCAATAGCCTTCACTCCATTGTATATGCCTGCTTATTATTACTAAGCAGCATTTTTACAAGGTCAGCTAATTGCCCCCAACAATCTTGGGTCCTCACTTTACCTACCCCGAGAGGATGGAAGGCTGAGTCAACCTTGAGCCTGGTGGGATTCGAGCCTACAGTAATTGTAGACAGCTGGATCTTAAGAGCAGGCATTTAACAGACTGAGCCACCAAAGCTTTTTGCTTTTTATTATTATTATTCACATTTATATGGCCTTCTCCGAG
>CM019150.1:222556741-222582050 GCA_009733165.1 Naja naja | reverse complement strand
CCCCCTCCCCATGCCTCAAGCCCCTTGGATTGGAGCTGTGTCGGCTGCTGCCCCTCCTGCAGAGGCTTCTTGGTTTGCTGCCCCTCCTGCAGAGGCTTCTTGGTTTGCCCCTCCTGCTGCCCTGCTCCCCTGCAAGGACTCGGCTGCCCCCCCCCCCGCCGGGCGCTGAGAAGGCAGAGGGCCTGAGGAGGGGGAGCCGTCCACCTGCCTCACCGCTGCTTCTCCCCGCACAGATCCGATCGTGAAGGACCCGGCCAGGCTGGCCGCCTCCACTGTCCTTTCCTCATCGAACACACCTGTCAGCTCGTCCAGCATGTTGGCAGGTAGGCACCTGGGCTGTGCAGGTGGGGGGAGGCATGTCAGCCGTACCACCCGGGGGGGTTGGCTCCTGTGTGCTGTTCACCCAGGGAAGAGCAGGGATGAGACCTGGGCTTCCCAGCAGCCTCCTTCCTTCCCCCCTCCTTCATCAGAATAGGGGCCGTGGAGGTCTTCCAGTCCAGCCCTCTGCTCAGGCAGGAGATACTTCAGGCGGTTGGCTCTCCAGGCTCCTCATAGAAGCCTCCCCTGATGGAGCAGCCACAACTTCTGGTGGCCAACTGCTCCCCTGGTTAATTGTCCTCACGGCTCGGAAATTCCTCCTCAGTTCCAGGTTGCTTCTCGTCCTGCCTTCAGGTGGATGCCCCCCTCTTCCTTGGGGCAGCCCCTCAACACTGCCCTCGTGCCACCCCAAGTCCTCCCTTTCTCCAGACTGGCCGTGCCCAATTCCTGCCGCTGTTTTCCCTCCGCTTCTGCCTTCCTTTCCCTTCTCCTTTCTGCTCCCCCTGCAGGAATCGCCTCCATGGCCGCCTCCCAGCCGATGGGCAGCTTGGCCGCCTCCCCCGTCATCGCCTCTCCGAATGCGCTGGGCTCGCCAGTCCCTGCGGCCACCGGAGCTCAGCCCTGACCAGCGGGAAGCCACGCCCGGCTCTGAGCACCGCCGAGGCCTCCTCTTCCTCCTCACCCCACCTGCCCGCCTCTGCATGGCGCTACCGACGCCCGGGGCGGGCAGGAGGAGGGCCAGGCGTGGCAGGGCGTCTGGATCCCGAATCCTTTTGTTTGTTTCTGTTGAGTGTGTCGAGGAGCCGAGTCCCGGCTGCTGCTGCCACCGCCGCCACTGCTCTTCCGCCTCCTCGGCAGGGCCACAAAGGCAGACTCTGGTTGCAGGCCGAGGCTTCTTCTCTGGGGTGGCTTGTGTCGAGTCCCGTCGGCCGCATTCTTCCCAGGAGGGTCGTGGTTAGCGATGCAGCTACAGTGTAGACACCTGAGCGGAGAATAAAATTTATTTTCTATGTCCCTACAAGGGGCAGGTGTTGCGCCCTGCTTCTTCCTGGGGGAGGTGATGCCAGAGCGTGTGGGGCTCCTACCCTGGCCACTCTTGAGACTGGGGGACGTCCACTCCCAGAATTCCCTGGCCAGGCATGGAAGCTTCCACCTCCCAATTCTGGGAGTGGAAGTCCCCCAGTCTCAAGAGTGGCCACGGTTGGAGGCTTCTACCGTAGGAGACCGGAGGTGAATGCTTTGAGGCTTTTGGGGTGTTGGGGTCAAGACAAGGGGGCTAGAAGTAGAAAACCCAAATCTTGGAATTCTGCCCTGTTTTCCGTTTCCAGGCCTGGCCTTGGGGTCCTGTGGGTTGGGCACAGGGGAGGGAGCTTCAGTCCGGGGATTTCTGTGGGGCGCTTGGTGGGGTTCGGGGGGAACCTTCTGCAGCCCAGGGGGACTGGCTGAACCCTTGTCATGCTCAAGATGGTGGGGGGAGGGAAGGAGGCGGCTCCTTCCCGATCCTTCAGTTGGAAGCTGCTGCCATTGAGGGGGGATTGAAAGGGCCCCCAGCCACGGAGGGGGCATCCCTGGGGTGCCAACCCTGCAGCTCAGGAGACCCTGAACTTGGGGAGCAACACAGACACCCTCCCCCCTCAGGTTGTCTTGGCAACAGATCTGCCCCCATCAGGAGTGGGACGCAGGTGCTGCCCACAGGGGTGTTTCCTGCAGTCTCTGTACAGGTAGCCCTCATCTGACACAGTGGAGCCCAAGGATTCCGTGGCTAAAGGAGACCTGGTTTGTCTCGTTCCCCAAAATGGTCCACTAAGGGGGTCAGGATTGAAGCCACGGAGACAAGGGGCAGGGAGGGAGGTCTGCAGAAGGCGGACCCCCGCAACTGAAAAGCGCTCTCATCACTTCCTGCCTCGGATGGTTTAGGGGAGGGGGCTCCAACCTTGGCCACTTTACGACTTGTGGACTTCAACTCCCAGAATTCCTCAGCCAGGGAGTTGGAAGTCCACAGGTCCAGAGGTGGGCTTCACATAATTTAACAACCGGTTCGCCTAGTGCAGGACCGAAAATGTGAGTGGGCCCAGCTGGTGGTTGGAACTACCGGTACGGGTGAACCGGTCCGAACTGGCAGCAGCCAGCTCTGCCCAAATTGTAAAGTTGCCAAGCTTGGAGACTCCTGGTTTAGGGCATCCTCCCTGCGTGCAATCAGGCTTTGGATGCGACCAATGTAAATACCTGTGGGCCTTAATTCATGCAGCCGTAGGCCAGTTCACACAGCGCTCCCTGAGCCTCTCATCAGAACACGAGAGCCGGGTTCACATAGCCAGTCCAAGCATTGGCTGATCCGTAAGCCGCTGCCTCTTCATGGAAGCATGCTACACAGAAGGATATAGGGCCACTGGGAAAGGAAAGGACTCCCAACAGAACCCGCTCTCTCTCTCGCTTCTGCCTGGATGTGGTTCGTGGGATGGCCTGGCTGACGGCTGGGAATGTTTTAACCCAAACCTGCCCTCTGGAAGGGGAGTTCTTTGCTCCAGGGGGTTGCTCAGTGCAGAAGCTGCCCAGGCCTTTTGGAGAGACGGCTGGCTGGTGTCTGTGTGGGAAGCTCTGGCAGAGCCACTAGCACCGATGATGTTGGTACTTTGGGTAATGAAACATCTTTGAGAAAGCAACCAAGCTCAGAGAGCCCCAAGGATCCCCCAATCCATCCTTCCTTCCTTCCTTCCTTCCTTCCTTCCTTCCTTCCTTCCTTCCTTCCTTCCTTCCTTCCTTCCTTCCTTCCTCCCTCCCTCCCTCCCTCCCTCCCTCCCTCCCTCCCCACAAATTCCACTCCCTTCCAGTGCTGATGATGTTACTACTCTGGGTAATGAAATGTCTCAGAGAAAAAAAACCAAACTTGGAGAGCACCACAATTGCCCTTCTGCAATTCCTCCTAATATCCCACCTGAATCTACTTCCTTGTTTGTGATCATGATCTTTTGAGATGACAAAGTTGGTTCCTTCCTCTGTAGGACCATCTTTTTCACTATCTGAAGATCGCTGCCCTGTAGCCCAATAGTTTTTGTAGGCCAAATACGCCCAGGTCCTTTCACTGTTCTTCCCCAGATAAGAGAAAGAATAAAAGCAAAAAATGCGGAAAGAAAAGGAAGAAAAACGTGTATGAAGAAATGATTTCTGATTTCCCCCCCTAACAGTTATACCTTGAAATTGATCTCTTTTTTTTTTATGGCTACAATGCAACTTTCATTTTTGGCATCTTTAAAAGATTTTTTTTTTAAATTCTCAAGCCCATCCATCCTAATTACATTATTTTTCTGGTTCATGCAAAATGACTAGAAGAGTTTCATCAACAATGTCTGACAAGGCTCAAGTTAACGGTTGGCTGATCCCCTTGTGGACCCCTTCAAATATAAACTCAGTTGGGAATCTGCCAATGAATATTCCACTACTTTTTTTAGTCTAACCAAACCACAAGGAAATGTTTGGAAAATCCTATTGGGAACCTACTCCATTCACTGGCCCTGTGTGTTCTCTGATGTATTGATAGCAGAGTAACAGAGTTGGAGGACCGTGGAGCAGGGCTGGGATGCTACCGGTTCGGCCTGGTTCTATAGAACCGGTAGCTCCGTAGAGCAGCTGACAACGAACCGGTTCTCTGCAACAACCTTCAGGTTGTCTGGTCCACCTGCCTGCGGGGCTTTGGGCTGTCCTTTGTTTCCTGCTATTTCAACCTCAGCTGCTTTGTGTGGCACAGCAGAGGTTGAAAAAGCAGGAAAGAGGAGGATTTTCAACCCGTGAACAGCGCTTGTCAGCTGTCCGGGCAGCACAGCTGAGGTTTTTGCAATTGCTTTACACACGTGCGCAAAATGCACTCTGACCGAACTGGTAGCAACACCGGTTGAATCCCACCCTGCCTCGGAGGTCTTCTACTCCAACCCCCTACTCCAGCAGGAGACCCTATACAATTTGAGACAAGTGACTGCCCGGTCTGTTCTTGGAAACCTCCAGGGATGGACACCTACGACCCCTGGAGGCAAGTTGTCCAACTGGTTGGTTGTTCTCGCTGCCAAGAAATTTCTCCTTGGTACCCGGTTGCTTGTGCCCTTGATTTGTGTCCATCCGTTGCTTCTGCCTTCTGGTGCTTTGGACTTATAAGAGGCCTTAATCTAAGACTGCAGCACCAGGCAGATCTTAAAGATGTAGACGTTGCCTTCTCCTGTGTGGTCCTGACCCTCCTTGCCTTTGTATCTTAGAAACCAACCCCAGAAACAAACAAGAATTGCTCAAAGTAAGTTTATTGAAGAGAATCAAGGTTGGTTATCTGTTATCCCTGCGTGTGTCCTGACGTGCATGGGTCCTGGCTACACACCCTGCTCCCGTAGACCTCCACCTCGCACAGCGCCAGGGATACCGTGCAACCAGGAACGGTGACGGTGACATAGCGTCCAACAAGACCATTGCAGGGGATGGTGCTGATGGCGCCCAGACGGGTGTCGGTGATGGTCCCACAGCTGTTGGGAAGAAAGGAAGCCAGAGAGTTCAAGGATGTTTCCAGGAAATTTCAAGGCGCCTGGGATGCATTCGGTGGAGCGAACCGGTAGTAAAAAATGCTACTGTTCGGCTGAAGCGGTAGTCAAAAACCAGCTACTGGTTCAGTCGAACTGGTATTTTTCCCTCTCCTGATGATCAGCTGTTCCAATGATCAGCTGTGCCAGGATCCCCCTCGCCGTCTTACTGCTTCATCCACGAGGCTTCCTAGGAGTAAGAATGGGCTCCCAGAGGCTTCCCTGAGGCCCAGGAGGCCAAAAAAAATGGAGCGCGGGGGTGGGTGCTGCAAAAAAAAAGGCACACTCACCCAGCCCCATGGCCATGCCCACCTAGCCACTCCCACAGAACCAGTAGTAAAAATATTTGCATCCCACCCCTGCTGGGTTGATCTCAGGGCAGCCCAGCGGAAGCGGTTGGATGCAGGAGCAGCTTCCTTAGATATCCAACTATAACATCTATTCCATCGCGTCTGTATGGGGCCATATTGTGGTGATTTTACCATGGTTTTATTTTAATACTTTATCCCCTATATAAAATCGTACATGGTAATGTTTCACCTGTAAGTGACTTCTGTAAAGGACTTTTGTATCCACGAACACCGGCTGACAGTCAAACGCCACAGTCCCAAATTCCCTAAGCTCTACCCAACACCGACACCAAACAATACCAGATCGACTGGAGCAACATGAAAAGCATCAGCCACGCTACCCCTCTCCCGCCATGCTGGTGAGTCCATCAAAGTCTGGCACTCCAAAAGCCATTCCGTGAACTACAACCAGCCTACGGGCCCTTCAGAAGCCAAATCAAACCGCCCAGCTAATCGGAGGCGGCACCGACCCTCAACCAACCCACGCAACCCTCAACCCCACTGGAAGTTCACCTCCCAATGACCCCCACCTGAGGTAACTTCCCCGTCACAAGACTCACACCTGATCCATCACAAGATCCTCACTTGACATACCCACCTGGCTCATCACAGGACCTCCTGACCACAGAAAGCCCTTCTATACAACAACACCGACACACTTCCCCTAAACTCTGCTGAAGAGGTTACCCAGCCTGGTAACAAAACGTTCAGAAACAACCCCTCAAGGTCAGAGAACAAAACTGCTCCACCCTCATGACTTTTGTAATTTTAATCATAATGTAACGTGTGAACAACTGCTTTAAACCTAATGTAAATTCATTTAAACACCATTGTAAAAAAAATGGATTTTTGTAACAAGAGTTGTCAAATTCTGGAATATCCTCCTTGATTCAGTTGTCTCGGGTACTAATTTTCACAGTTTTAATTCTAACTTAACTTCTGTGGACTTCACCCCATATTTAAGAGGTTCCTAAAGAGACGTGCGTAAGTGCCCTAATGTGCCTATTGTCTCTGTCACATTTTAATTTTTTTCATTGAAAATAAAAACATTGTATTGCCCACCTATCCATCCATCCATCTATCCATCCATTCTGATGCTTTATTTAAACATATTTGTACATCATGATTGCATGACCTCTGTATTTAGTTTATTTTATTGTCATTGCACCTCGTACAACGAAATCAAACACCACCCTCAGTGCACATCGTGACCATGAAAATAAACACAAACACACATCCTGTAGATGCCATACACTAAATAAAATGAAGATCTGCATTCTTAAAAAAGATATGCATAAATTGCCCCTGCGACTATGTAGGACAGATGGGAAGGAAGCTAACCATCAGATTGCAAGAACACAAGCAAGTGGTCAGATGAGGAGACCCACATTCATTGGTAAACTCCCACCACAATAAACAAGGATGCACATTCCATTTGGCTTCCAACTAAGATTGTCAGACGAGCAGGCACAAAAACAGCCGGGGAAGTTATTGAAGTCTGGGAAACAGGCCCCTTGTCAGTCAACAGGAGTGCTGATTTATCACCAGTTTATCAAACACTTAGGAGGTGAAGGATTGGGAGCACAAGAAAATGATAGCTGACACCCCAATCAACATCTAAAAAGCCACACACAACAGGAATCATAGAAATACCACACACATAACAGCAACACACTGCTAGAGAGAAGATCCCTAAAGATGGGCTTCAGCACAAGTCCGAAAACTTGGAAGACAAAACCTCTGCTCCCGGTGGCTAATCCAGATTGGATCCTATAGAAGATATCCCCAAATATGGAAGTCTTAAGCATTTTAGCCTCCCCACCCCACAAAAATCCAAGCACTGTCATTGCTTATGATGTCTTGGGTGCTACCAAATTGACATCATTTTCCTAGCAATTTTGACTTCTGTGGAAAGGAACTTACAGAGGATTGGATTTTCCATGGTCGGTCACACAGTCTCCCACGCGGATTTCTGCTCCCCGGAGTCTTTCTCCGCAGCAGTCCTCACGGCTTTTGACCACCACGGAAGAAATGGCGTACTGGCTACCCAGGTCCACGTACCACCAGGGCTCCCTTTCTCGCTTGGTGTGGGTGCAACTGTTCTGCCCAATCCAGCGTCCGCTGCAATTCCCGTCCACGGCTTTTCTGGCCACTGAATTGAACTGGCTTACAATGGTGGACGATTGAAAAGCTGGACGCCCTCTGGCCACGTTTGTAGCTGGAAAGCAGTTTGGGAGAAGAAAGGCATGTCAACAGAATTCGTTCTCGGCTGACCTTCCCTGGATTTGCACACAAACATCCAGGAGGAAAAACAAAGTCCCTGGGACAACAATCTTGCTCCCTGTTGAAGACCACTTGGAAAAGCACACTGAAGGGAAAGGGTCCTCTGGACTTTTCTGCATGCCTGACCAGGAAGTGGCTGACCAGAACGAGTGGACAGAGCTTCTCATGGGAAGAAAAGAATTTGGGAGTTCTTCTAACTCGGCCAGGCTCCGTAATTGGTTTCTTTGCAAGACAACAAAAGGATGGAAAGGAAAATGCCTGATCTCTATCCTCTTTGTGAAGTAGGAATGTGGTGCCCTCGGAGTCAGTCTTGGCAACTTCTAGGGTGGAAATAACATACCAAAGATGGCTTTGTTAAAAGTGGAGATCATGAGTGTGGCAGAATGAAGAGCTAGAAGTAGACGGGCTCTTTGTAATTCCTCTCTGGACAAGGAGAGGACTTGAGATCACCCTCTAGTGCTCCAGACAGTTGTTCCTCATGAGGAGACCACAAGACAGCAGTCTCTGGTGGCTTTAGAGCTATCATGCCACTGTTAGAATCTGACTGAGGGAGAGGAGGAACAGCCGACAGGGAGTGGGAGTGTGGCTCCGGAGGTTGTGGAGGAAACTGGGGAAGGGCACAGGCTGGCTGGGCAGTCAGAGGAAGACCCAGGCCCATCCCCTCTTCATCCTAGGGCACACAGGGAGGAACGGAGAAGGGAGAAACATGAATGGCGTGGCCTATGGGGGAGGAAAGGGCCCTGATCCCCTTCATGGGCTGCAGCTGTGAGGACTGTTTAAAAGGACAGACGGCGCATGGCAAAGTTGCTGGAAGCAAAGTGTGAAATAATTCTAGTCTTTCATTGCTTATCTGAGTTCTGGTGTCCTTCCCAGTGTGTGTATTTTGATATCTGTGGACGTCTTCAAGCCCTTATCCTGCCTTGTCTCATTAATTGCTTCAGTGTGGTTTGTATTGTTTTTTTTCTATTTATAATTTATATGTATTTTGAGTTTGAATAGAAGTTCTTCCTTTTCGCAACTGTTTGTGGGGGAGTTTTTTCTCCAGTCAATGATAATTGGACCTTTGAAGCCAAGTTGAAGGAATTAAAGGAATTTCACCTGTTTTTGTGACTTTGTTGCTTTTGTATCCCACCCTGGGTCATCACGAGACCTCTGGAAGACAAGGGAATGCCATCTCTGCTCAAATCATAGCTGGGACTTTTAGACGTGCATATTTTCTTTCCTAATCACTTTTGGAAGTTGCTTGTTAATTGCTTTTCAGCTATTATGGATCTTTGGATCAACCATCGGGTGATTTATCTTAGCAAAAGAAGCTTAAATACAAGTTTAAGAACTTTAAAGTTTTTTCCCCTTGTAGAATAAACAGCAAAAGGGTGATTAGTTTAATTTTGGAAATTAAAACACCTTAAGGGTCCAGATGAAATAAAATTTATGAATTAATTATAAGAATCCTCCCTATGGGAAAATGTTTTTGTGTTGAATTCTTTAAAAAAAAACCCATGATAGGAGCAACTTTGAAGGTTGGACACTAAGAGGGAACTAGAAGGAACTAGAAGGAACTAATCACAATTAAAAGGAGAAGAACAATTAAATTCAACTTACTACCAGTAATACAGAATGGAATGAAATATCATAATGTCAGGCTTATTGAAGTATACATTTGAAAATGGATCCAGAAGTTAATTTTAATAGTGTCTGCCATTATAGATTGTGTTTAAAAGATGTAATGAGAAATTAACAGATAATACTGGACAAGACTATTGACTGAACTGAAAGTGGATTTTAAAATGGCAGGTTACAAGAATGGTACGCAAAATGACGCTACATTGAATGTATAAATGAAATCAGACGATGTCCTAATAATTAAAAGGGATACACAAATGAAAAACCAAAACAGTGAGCTGGAAGGAAGGCAATGGGGCGCACGCCGTTCTCTTCCAGCATCTGAGTTCCTTCAGAGGGATGGCCTCACTTGTTCCCATGTCCCCAGCACTCACCAATGCCTCTCAGCTCCGGTATGCAGCTCTGGGCCTCCCCGTGGCCGGCCAGGAGCCCCAGAAGAGGCAACCACATCCAGGTGACAAGCATTGTCCTGCAAGGAGACAAAGCAGGCAGCAGAGAGAAGGTGTGATGACCCAAAGGGGCGTGACACAAAAATAACAAAGTCACAAAAGTAGAATAAATTCCCTTTAATGCCTCCAACTTGGCCCCCAATGTCCAATTATCCTCGGCTAGAGATCAGACTCTTCCAAAAACAGTCTACGAAGGAAAGAAATGCAGTCCGAACCCAAAGTACAGATAAATTAGAAATAAAAAAAACCAATACAAACCACAATTAACACGACAGGCCAGGATGATAAATTGCAGACTTCCAAAAGATAATGCAGCACCCACAGTTGGGAGGACGCCAAAACCCAGATAAGCCTGACAAAGATAATCCACACTTTGCTTCCAGCAAGGTGCTGTGTGCAAATGCCCTTCTTATATCCCTTTCTTCCAGCTGCAGCCCATGAAGGGGATCAGGGCCCTTTCCTCTCCCATAAGCCATGTTGCTCCCTTCTCCGTTCCTCCCTGTGTGCCCTAGGATGAAGAGGGGGTGGGCATGGATCTTCCTCTGAATGCCCAGCCGGACTGTGCCCTTCCCCTATTTCTTCCACAGCCACTCCCCCTCCCTGTCAGCTGCTTAATCTCCCCCTCAGAATCAGACTCCAACAAGGGTGTGACAGAAGGAGCATTAGGGGACTGGAGGCTAAAACATATGAAGAACGGTTGCTGGAACTGGGCATGGCTAGTTTGATGCAAAGAAGGACTAGGGGAGACATGATAGCAGTGTTCTGATATTTATGGGGCTGCCCTGAAGAAGAGGAAGGGGTCAAGCTATTCTCCAAAGCCCCCGAGGGCAGGACGAGAAGCAACGGGTGGAAACTCATCCAGGAGAGAAGCAACTTAGAACTAAGGAGGAATTTCCTGACAGGGAGACCAATTAATCAGTGGAACAACTTGCTTCCAGAAGTTGTGGATGCTCCAACACTGGAAGTTTTTAAGAAGAGACCAGACAGCCCCTTGTCTGAACTGGTACAGGGTTTCCTGCTTAAGCAGGGGGTTGGACTAGAAGACCTCCAATGTCCCTTCGATCTCTGTTATCCTATTCTATGCTGCAGCCCCCGGATTGGAGTCCTGCTTGGCAACTGACCTCTGCAGAGGCTGGGAGTACTTTGGGGATCAAGACCTCTGTTGCCAGAAGACGGCAGCTCATCCAATGGGGCCTTCCCACTGGAAACCGACCAGACCATCAGGCAGAAAAAGAGTTTTGAAGTGGGACATTCGTTCCAACATTCTTCTGTTCTTCCCACCTGCCCGCCCGGGCTCTAGGCTGCCTTTTATTTCCTGCTTTTTTAACCTCAGCTGCCTCGCGCGGCACAGCTGATTCCTGCACGAACGCTGTGGCACACACAGGAGAAGATGATTTTCAAATGCTGCGCACTCCTGTGCAGCATGCATTTGGCAAGTAAAGCATGCGCTCACCGAACCGGTTATTACACTGGTTGGATCCCACCCCTGTTCTGTCTGCAGCTTCTCACCAGAGGTTCTGGCTGCTTTCACACAAAACTGAGCTGCTACTTGGCGGAAGAACTTGGACTTAAATAAATAAATAAATAGACTTCACAGCCCTCCAGAAGGCTAAGAGGGCAGCCATAGAGTTTCCTGATCTGAGTGTAATGCACATTTAATCCAGTTTTGAACAACACCGGTTGAGGGTTGATTCCTTTCATCGTTTGCCAATGGTGTCTTAAACATGCGGGGGGGTCCCAGGTCCAATTTCTCACATTGGAGAATGAGGAAACTCTTGATCAACTGGGAAAATCAGAGGGAAGCAGGAAGCGAAAGGTGAATTGCAGGAGGCAGATCTTATCCTGACCATGGATTGGAGCGGAATAATCTTGGGCAAATATTGATCCTGTCAGCAGCCAAAACAGATAACAGATAACCAGAGTTGGAAGGGACCTTGTAGGTCATCTAGTCCAACCCTCCACCCACTCAGGAGACCCTACCCCATTTCTGACAGATGGCAGTCCAACCTGTTCTTGAAAGCCTCCTGGGATGAAGCTCCCACAACTTCCAAAGGCAACTTCTCTTCCATGGGTTGGTTGTTCTCACTGTCAGGAAGTTTCTCCTTATTTCCAAGTGGAATCTCTCCTTGGTCCATTTCCATCCATTATTCCTTGTCTGGCCTACAGATTTCCTCTGTCCAGGTTTTTGGAATGCTGGGCTAGGGGGCCATGCTTCTGGATTTCTAGGATAGTTATTGGAAAACCTCTCACTATTCCCAGAGAGGACATCTAATCCAGCTTCATTATGACTATATGGAAATAGTATGGCAACATTTCTGGAAGTGTTTTGCCCTGACCTTTTTAGGGCTAAGAGAGAGTGCCTGGCCCAAGGTTGTCAAGTGTAGGTGTCTCCAACCTTGGCAACTTGTGGGCTTCCAACACCCAGAATTCCCCAGCCAATTGAAGTCCACAAGTCTTAAAGTCTCAAGGTTGGACACCCCTGAGTTACAGCAAACACAGAAGTGGCTGAGGGATTTTGAGGGTTGAAGTCCACAAGTCTTCAGGTCGCCAAGGTTAGAGACCCTGGACCTAGCTGACCTTCATGCCTGTGGCAGGATATGAATTCATGGCCTCCTGGCTACTGGAGCATGGCCATAACACTGTGTCAAATTGCAGCCTGTCTATAAATGATCTCACGAACACACTCAAAACTCTTCAACACCCATCCAGATGAAAAACATTTTGCAAATAGATCCCTCAAGGTGAAGACCCGCTGTTCAATGTAGAGAAGGCAAGTGGCTCTATTCTTAGGCATTCACTCCGTAGTTTAACTCACCTGGAGTCTCTCACCTGGCCAACCAAAGGTGGGTGAATTTCACAGCTGCTCCTTCTCAAACTGCGATTTCTCCAGAATATTGGCATTCCTCCATTTGAACAGTTTTAACTTCTTTCCTAATGGGGTGGCTCCTCCTTCAGAGAGCACAGCCAGCCAATGGGAAGGTGCAGAGCAGTCAAGACCAGGTTACAAATCTCCCATTGGTTGTTTCCTCCTTGCTGTTCTAAGGTGCCTGTAGGCCAGATGAGGAACAATGGATGGAAACTGAACAAGGAGAGATTCAACCTGGAAATCAGGAGGAAATTTCCTGACAGTGAGAACAATCAACCCGTGGAACAGGAGTTGCCTTCAGAAGTTGTGGGAGCACCATCACTGGAGGCTTTCAAGAAGAGGACTGCCATTTGTCAGAAATGGTGTAGGGTCTCCTGCTTGGGCAGGGGGTTGGACTAGATGACCTCCAAGGTCCCTTCCAACTCTGATGAGCTGTTATCTGCTTCTGGCTGCTGACAGTGGGAGAGAGGACATGCTGCATAACCCATATCCTACAGGATCTCCCCTCTTTCTGCCTGTTAAATGACCATCTTGAGAAGAACATAATAGTCTTCCTTGGCAGAGGCCAACTGGTTTCTGTATGGGAACATCACCATTGTCTGTGAGCAAACAGCAATATGAAGTTTTTACAAGACTCAAGCATGCTTGCACCTCCAAAGTCAACATAAGTAGGTTGCTGTTACATTTGCTGGAGATGACCATAATAGTGGATTTGGAGAGAGAATAGTGTCCTACAGTGTATACAAAGATGTTGAGATTCTAAGAAGAGCGACCAAAGGTAATTAGGTGACTAAAGGCTAAAGCAGGTTTGACAGGAATTGGGTATGTCTCTTTTAATGAAAAGAAGGACCGGAGGGATATGGTAACAGTGCTCCAATATTTGAGGGACTGCCACAAAATAGAGGGGGCCAATCTATTCTTCAAAGCCCCTGAAGCAACGGGTGGAAGCCAAGTAGTGAAGCAACCTGGAACTAAAGAGGAATTTTATGCCAGTGAGAACAATTAACCAGTGGAACAGCCTGCCACCAGAAGTTGTAGGTGCATCATCACTGGAGGTTTTTAAAAAGAGACTGGATATCACTTGTCTCAAATGCTTTAGGGTCTCCTGCTGGAGCAGGGGCTGGACTAGAAGACCTCCAAGGTCCCTTCCAACCAGTGGTGGAATTCAAATTGTTTTACTACAGGTTCTGTGGGCGTGTCTTGATAGGCATGGCTTAGCTTGGTGGGCGTGGCTTGGTGGGCATGGGCAGGGGAAGGATACTGCAAAATCCCCCTTCCCTCTCCACCCCACTAACCTGCTTTCCAGCTCCATTCTCCTGGGCAGGGTAACCAAAGGAGACCCAGCCAATGAGCTGGGACTCAATGGGAGGCAGAGAAGAGATGGGGTTGGTGGCCAGTCAGATGCAGGATTGGCCGGTTCTCCCAACGACTCAAAATTTCCACTCCTGGTTCTCCAGAACCGGTCAGAACCTGCTGAATACCACCTCTGCTTCCAACTCTGTTTCTGTTTTGTTTTTTTGTATATATTTTATTTGTTGTTGTATATATTTTATCCTTTAACAACCAACATTTTTTGTTGGTGTAATTACTGCGTTAATATATTTTTCAGACAATGCTAATAGTAATAATACAATTACATACACAGAGTTTTTATCTTCCAATTTCTAACCTTGATATGCTCATTATAATAAGGCTAATAAGTCCTCCCTCCTCCGTGAGGTGATTGAGGAGGAGGCTGCGGACCTGCCTGCATCACCGAGACCTGGTTGGGCCCAGAGGGAGGACTCCCTCTGGTTGATTTATGCCCCCAGGTTTCGGATTCTGCACCGGCACGGGCCCAGGGAGGGGTGGAGTGGCTGTGGTTATTCGGGAGACCCTGATTCCAAGGGAGGTCGCTGTTCCTGAGATAGGCGGAAGTGAGACCCTCCTCCTGAGGTGGGGGCCTGGTGGTCGGGTGGGTTTGCTGCTGACATACCTTTCCCCCAGCTGTGTGGCAGCAACCCTGCCTGGGTTTCTCAACGTCCTCTCGAGGGTGGCGGTGGATCTCCCAGGGCTTATGGTCCTGGGTGATTTCAATCTGCCTTCCCTGGGGGCGGGCGTCGGGTTTGGCCCAGGAATTCATGGCCTCCATGGGGGCCATGGGCCTGACCCAGCTGATTCAAGGCCCGACTCACGAGGGGGAAACACCTCGACCTAGTTTTTGTCTCAGAACAGTGGCATAGTGATATAGGGCAGGCTAGTTGTACAACACTGCCCGTCCCATGGTCTGATCACTATCTCCTGCGGCTGGTCTTCCAACAGGCTGCTCCCCACCACTGGGATGAGGAGCCACTTAGATGGTTCCACCCCAGATGCCTGATGGACCCTGAGAGGTTCCAGGCGGAACTGGGGGTTTTCCCCACTTCCCTTGCCCACAACTCTGCCGAGGACCTGGCGGCTGCTTGGCAGCAGGCTGCTGAGGCTGCCCTCGACAGGGTTGTCCCCATGCGTCCCCTCATACGCCGTGGATCCCGGGTGGCTCCTTGGTATACTGAGGAGCTCCGGGAGATGAAGCGCCGTCGGAGGGGTTTAGAGGGCAGGTGGAGGGCCACCCGCTCCCAATCTGATCGAACCCAGCTAAGAGCCCATATAAGGACTTACCTGGTAGCTATGAGGGTGGCGAGAAGATCCTATCTCTCCACCCTCATAGCGTCCGCAGATAACCGCCCAGCCACCCTGTTTAGGGCCACCCGCTCCCTCTTACACCCGGGGGAGGTGGTGGACCCTCTCCGGGGAAGGGCTGAGGAATTTGGTCAATATCTGTCGGATAAGATCGCACGGATTCGGGGTGGGTTGTGCTCCACCTTGCAGTGGTCTGAGGATCGTGGTGCAAGTAGTCTGGCCGATGTGATCTGGGCTGAGTTCGACCCTGTTTCTGAGGATGAAGTGGACAGGATTATGCGGTGTCTGAGCTCCACCACATGTTTGTTGGACCCGTGCCCTTCCTGGTTGGCTTATGCCGCCAGGGAGGTCACCTCGTTGGCTCGGGCAGTGGTCAGCGCTTCATTAAGGAGGGTGTCTTTCCCTCCGCCTTGAAAGAGGCGGTGGTGAGGCCCCTCCTGAAGAAGCCTGCCCTGGATCCGACCATGTTAGACAACTTCCGTCCAGTCTCCAACCTTCGTTTTTTGGCAAAGGTTGTTGAGAGTGTGGTGGCTCAGCAGTTTCCACTTTTCCTGGATGAAGCAGACTACCTAGATCCGTACCAATCGGGCTTCCGGACTGGTTGCAGCACAGAGATGGCATTGGTCGTACTGATGGATGATCTCTGGAGGGCCGGGACAGGGGTTTTCCTCTGTCCTGGTCCTATTAGACCTCTCAGCGGCTTTCGATACCATCGACCATGGTATCCTTTTGCGACACCTCGAGGGGCTGGGAGTGGGGGGCACTGTTCTTCGGTGGCTCTCCTCCTACCTCTCTGGGCGGTTGCAATCGGTGTTGACAGGGGACAGAGGTGGCCCGAGGGCGCACTTGTGGGGTCCCTCAGGGGTCGGTCCTCTCCCCCCTTTTATTTAATATCTACATGAAACCGCTGGGTGAGATCATTCGTGGTTTTGGGGTGAGGTATCACCAGTATGCTGATGATACCCAGTTATACATCTCCACCCCAAACCAGATCAGTGATGCCCTCTCCGTGATGACTCGCTGTCTGGATGCGGTACAGATCTGGATGGACGGAAACATGCTTTGGCTCAACCCGGCCAAGACTGAGTGGCTGTACATACCGGCATCTTGGTCCAGTCAAGAGTGCTCATCGTTGACCATAGGGGAGTGGTGTTGCCCCTGTGGATAGGGCACGGAACCTGGGGTCCTCCTGGGCGCGGCTCCAGTTGGAGGAGCAGGTGGGGGCCGTCGCCAGGGGGCCTTTGCCCAGGTCCGGCTGGTTCGCCAGCTTCGCCCGTTCTGGACCGAGATGCCCTGCGCACAGTCACTCATGCCCTTGTTACCTCGCGACTCGACTACTGCAGCGCTCTCTATTTAGGACTGCCCTTGCACACCATCTGGAGGTTGCAGCTGGTGCAGAATGCGGCGTGGGTTGTGATGGGAGTTACCGATTCTCCCATATTACCCCCTCCTGCGGCTTGCATTGGTTGCCGGTTGCGCTCGGGTGAGGTTCAAGGTTTTGGCTTTAACATTCAAAGTCCTACACAACATGGGTCCACAATATTTAAGGGAGCCCTCCTGCCGATATCAGGGACCAACCGCCCTGTACGGGCACACAGGCAGGGGCTCCTCGGGGTCCTGTCGGCAAGCCAATGTCAGCTGGCGGTCCCCGGCGGCAAGCCTACTCTGTGGCGGCCCCGACTTATGGAATCAACTGCCTCTGGACCTCCGCCTGGTCCCTGACCTCCGCACCTTCCGCCTGATTTGAAGACCTGGCTATTTGACCAAGTCGGGCTGTGATTACCTTACTGGGGGTATGGGACGTTTTAATTTTTAATTCGGTTTTATTGGACCTTATAGTGATTTAATTTCTTTTAATTATTTATTGTATTTGTATGTTTTAACTGTGAGCAGCCCAAGTCTTGGAGATGGGGTGGCATATAAGTCAATAAAATAAATAAAATAAATAATTATAATGTATTTAAGGGCCTTGGGTGGCTCAGGCTGTTAATTGCCTGCACTTAAGTTCCAGCTGCCTACAACTGCTGTAGGCTCGAATCCCACCAGGCTCAAGGTTGACTCAGCCTTCCACCCTCTCGGGGTAGGTAAATTGAGGACCCAAGATTGTTGGGGCAATTAGCTGACCTTGTAAAAATGCCGCTTAGTAATAAGCAGGCATATACAATGGAATGAAGGCTATTGCTGAGCATACTGGGTTGTATCCCAAAAATTGTAAGTGCCCTGAGTCTTCAGAGAAGAGACATATAAATGTAATTAAAATTAAAAAAAAAATTAAAAATAAAAAATAAAAATAAATAAAATATTCTTTTATGTATCAATATATATTATACTATTTTCCCAATTTGTACTTATTTCTTTATTGTTCCCGTTTGTTGGGGTTTTTCTACATTCACCTCATTATCTTTAAACAATACTATTGTCTCTTTATGATTTTTAATCACTTTCTCCAAAACATATGTAAACTTCAATAACATTTCTTCATACGATATACTTATTAACCCCTGTTAAATGACTAATGTTTTAATATTATAAATATCACCCACTGTTCCACCACATTTTCAATATTTCCATTTTCTGTGAACACCAACAAAACCAATTGTTAATAAGATTTAATCAGTCCCAAAATTATATCTCTAAGTCCCCTGTAATTATAGCCCTTGAAAACTATATATTCCAGTATATTTTTGCACCCTGTTAATCATAATATTACACTTAAATATATCCAGCCCTAGTGTTCCACCACCTAATCTTACTATATTTATATATAAATTCTATTATATATCTATATATGTGGTACTATTTTCCCAATTTAAACTTTCCACATTTCTATTGGTTTTAATATAATTACTATATTGCAAGATATTATGTCTCTATCCATCATCTCTTAGCCTTTTTAGAAGTTCATTTTTTTTTGGTAATTCTTTTATATTTCTCTCTTGGAATTCTATATGTCTTTCTAGCATTTTTGCACAGATTGATTGTTCCCTCTGCCTTACCCTTTATCTCCTTCTGCTGCATCTTTTGAATGTCCATCCATAAACCTTTTATTATTTTGGGGAAATCTTCCTCTTTTTCCTCTATTCTATTGTAAGCTCTTGAGGGATTATCTATTTGATTTATAGTATTTATTGTTATTATCTTTTCAGTGTTTTTATCTCTTTGTAACTTATTTTAACTTCTTGTAGTTTATCTTGCTTTGTCTCCTCCAACACTCCTTCTAATTTCTCATCTGTCTCCTGTGTATTATATTCATCTTTTCCCACCATTTGTTGAGGGCCTTCTATTTTTACATCTTTATCTTTACATATTCCCATCATCTCCTTATAATACTTGGTCACCATTTTTAACATTCCTTCATAGAACTTTATTGTCTCCTGCTGAGTCATTTTGTACCAAGTTAATATACCTCTAATATTCCAATATCCCACTTTCTAAAAACTCCAAAATACCCAATTATTAATAAAATTTGATCAATCCCAGCATTATTCCTCCAAGTTCCCTAAATTTCTAATCCTTAAATGCTATAAATTTGTACTTTTCAGTGTTTATAATTTCCAGTTTACATCTTCCCAATTGTCCAGATTTTAAAGTCTTATTTATATTTTCTTCTTTTTCTCACCTTCTATAGCTTTTCTTCTTTTGCTTCATAGGATAATCTGTCACATGATGCTAATACCCCAAATCCAACTTTGCCCACCAGGTCTCTTCAAATTTCAAATACACTTTTCAATACACAGTTCCAATAAAGTGTTAGTGTTTAGTTTATTTTGCCTTATAGATCTTCAAAAAGCTCAGTAAATATTTCGCAGCATCCAAATCGCCTACTAGAATAAAGTCAAGGTCAAGTAGCCTTCCAGGTGTTGTTTACTTTCTCTCTTTTCATCACTTCCCTTTGAGTTTTACATGTTGCAGTAATCTTCTTCCTCCAGTAAAGGTAAAGGTTCCCATCGCACATCTGTGCTAGTCGTTTTCAGCTCTCGGGGGTGGTGCTCATCTCCGTTACAAAGCCAAAGAGCCAGCACTGTCCGAAGACGTCTCCGTGGTCATGTGGCCAGCATGACTAAATGCCAAAGGTGCACAGAACGCTGTTACCTTCCCACCAAAGTGGCGCCTGTTTTTCTACTTGCATTTTTTATGTGCTTTTGAACTGCTAGGTTGGCAGAAGGTGGAACAAGTAACGGGAGCTCACTCCATTACATGGTGCTAGGGATTCGAACCACCAAACTGCCGACCTTTCTGATTGACAAGCTTAGCATCTTAGCCACTGAGCCATCATGTCTCTTTTCTTCCTCCAGTAGATACTCCCAATTCCAGCCTTCAACAGAGTGTAAAAGTCAAAAACAGCTGATTGTCAGCGGGGTTAGAAATAGAATTTAGAAAAGCAATTTCTCCCAATAATCACTTTTCACAATGTTATTCAGCTTTTCCAGGCTTTCTATGTTTTAAATCATCTTTTAGGTATTGCTTTTACTTCTAAGTCTTTAATCTTTAATCTTCCTCATTAGTTTTTAGTCTTTAATCTTTCTCCATAAATCCAGTCACCGCTTTCTTAATGTTTAGAGATCATTTTTTGGAACTTTTTACTTGGGTTGAATCCCTAAGATAACAGTTGGAAGTTATCTCACCCAGTTTCACTGCTCTGTCCATGCACCACTCCAGCACAAGATCTCAACGTTCTGGTTGTCCCAGCTTGTGACTGACCAAAATGGCCATCATCCCTGCTGCTGTTCAGGAGACCTGAAATTGCGGTTTCCTTGTGATTGACGAAGCACCTCTCCTTTCTTCACCACCCCTCCAGGGCAGCTTAACCTCTTAGGGTCTTCTAGCAAGCAGTTGCCAGCTGCATTTCACAAAGCCTGGCAGAGCTCCATTATTTTCAAGCCACTTTCACCCGGCGTCAACCAGAAGTCCTCATTCCTTTTTCTCTTTAAGTGGTTATTGATGGCCATTGCTCTTTCAAGGAAGAATTCTGATTCCATTTTCCTGTCAAATGACTATTTGGCTTTACAAAGCAGAGGAAGCCAGAATGTCCGCTGGAATTAAGTAGTGCGAGATTAAGAACAGATGAATGGAAGAACATTCTGTGCCGAGAAGGCTTGTAAAATTTCTCTCCATAAGATGTAGTGATCTTCTTGGTTGGCCTTCAAGGAACAGAGTATACAGATACTCCTGGAGTTATGGCCACAACTGAGCCAAGAAGTACATTAAGCAAGGTATCCAGTGGTGGGAATTAAAAAATTTTACTACCAGTTCTGTGGGCGTGCCTTGGTGGGAGTGGCAGGGGAAGGATACTGCAAAATCTCCCTTCCCTCCCCATCCCACCAACCTGCTTTCCAGCTCTGTTCTCCTGTGCAGGGCAGCAAAAGAAGACCCAGCCAATCAGCTGAGACTCGGGAGAGTGGGGGTGGGCAGTCAGAGGTGGTATTTGCTGGTTCTCCTAACTACTTAAAATTTCTGCTACCAGTTCTCCAGAACTGGTCAGAACCTGTTGAATACCACCCTCTGAAGGTATCCACCTGGCCACCTCAGTCAATGACTGGAATTCCCACTCTCCTGTTGTAGTAGCTAAGTGATTAATTAAGCCAGAGGTCTCCAAATTTGGCAATTTTAAGACTGGTGGACTTCAATTCCCAGAATTCCCCAGCCAGCCATGGGGAATTTTGTCTGTCAAGGTGAAATTCTTCGTTGACGTTCAAGGGCCGCTCAGCACATTCAGCAGGAGAAAGAGAAAATGAGAGCTATCAATTGCTATCCAGAATTGTCTATAGGGAACAATTTGAAATCCAGTCACTGTGGACGTTGTACTGTGTACAGACTTGGAGAGGACTCTTGTTATTGCCAAAGACTGAATTGGCCAATGGGAGACCTGGATGATGCTTTGTTGCCTTGTATTTTTACAGTGTAATTTATTTGTTATTTAAGTCCGACCCGCTGCTTGCGTTGCCCTGGATTCCTGGTGCTTTGCTAGATATGTGTATAGAGCTTCCTTCACAGCAATCAGTGGAAGGGATTGTGTTGTCCCAATGCAATAAATATATAAAAAAGTTAGAAGTATCGTAAATCCCTTGATTAAATATTGACCAAACAGGCAAACATGAAGCAGATTGCCATGGTGCATGATCTGAGCTGATACATTTATCCATCCCTGGCAGTCAACAGAAACCAGGAGTTCGGGGTGTTTAAGGTCTTCTTAGCAATCTAGCAAGGTGAATGTTGTTGTTTATTGAATAGCCCAAAGGCCTTTTCAAAGATCACATGGTTAGAAGAAAACCTACGGTTACAGGAATAACAATCTAAAATATAACATATATAACATTAAACTTGGCAATATAAGTATTCAATATATTTACAAAAATTAAAATTAACATGGCTCCTTTCTAGTTCAGCTCATCTTTCTTGCAATCGATAAAATTCTTTTCAATATAACTGGCTCGTATTGCTGTCATCCTTTTGAGATAGCCTGTAATTGCCCTTATCAGAGAGGAGAGTCTGCTTTCAATAGAAATATTTTTTTAATTACATTTATATGCTGCCTTCTCCGGAGACTCAGGGCAGCTTACAATTTTGAGCACAACCCAGTGTGCTCAGCAATAGCCTTCATTCCATTGTATATGCCTGCTTATTACTAAAGCGGCATTTTTACAAGGCTAATTGCCCCCAACAATCTTGGGTCCTCAATTTACCTACCCTGAGAGGATGGAAGGCTGAGTCAACCTTGAGCCTGGTGGGATTCGAGCCTACAGTAATTGTAGACAGCTGGATCTTAAGTGCAGGCATTTAACAGCCTGAGCCAGCAAGGCTCATGCCTTACGTCCCAGTGGGTAAATTTATTCACAATTGGGGCGAGATATTTTTTCCTTACTTCCCCATACAAACTGCAATCAAATATTATATGGAATGTATCCTCTATTGCATTTGCCCCAAATACACATGTCCTATCGTTATATGGGGTTTTCCGATAACGGCCAAATTTAATGTTAGTATCTAGGAGTTCAAATCTAAATTTGACAAATAGTTCTCTCTCCAATGATGGCATTTCTAGGTATAAGTATTTTTCCAGGGTAAAAGTTGTTTTGGCTACTGTCAGTAGACCAATGGAACCATTAGTTGATAAAGTTGCCATATCTATTTGGCCGTGGACATCTTTAATCCGTTGTTTAACTTGTTTCAATGTATCACACAATGGAAACCCTAAGCCAATATCGATTCAAAATTTCTGACAGCCCAGGAATATAGCCAGAATATCTTTGAAAGTTTAGGATCTGCTGTTCGTCTAGGCAGATTTTAGGAAGTCTGCTGGGTTCCAACTTTTAGCCAAGGCTACCAATCCAGCAAGGGTTTCACGAGCTCCTGGTGGATTGTTGGAATAAAGCAACAGGTGGCTTGAAATGACCAATATTTGAGAGGCTGCCCCAAAGAAGAAGCGGCTCAACTTATTTTCCAAAGCCCCAAAAGGCAGGACAAGAAACAATGGATGGAAACTCATCAAGGACAGAAGCAACCTGGAATTAAGGAGAAATGTCTAGCAATGAGACAATCAACCAGTGGAAGGACTTGCTCTCAGAATTTGTGGGTGCCCCATCACTGGAGGTTTTCAAGAAGAGACCGGACAGCCACTTGTCTGGAATGGTATGGGGTCTCCTGCTTGAATAGGGGGCTGGACTAGAAGACCTCGGAGGTCCCTTCCAGTCCTATGAATCTGTGCTCTAGTTTGGACAGGAGAGGCAGGACAAGTATGGGAAAAGTCTTTTCCCTGCCTTTTCACTACCGTAATTCAGATTTCCCCACAAAAACAAAATGTGGAAGTTGAAGGGCCAAGAAAGAAAGTTGAAAAGGGCTTAACAGAAGCTGGAGGAAGGACACCTCCCAGGAGCATCCCTGGGGGTTTTAGAAAGAGACTGGACAGCAGTGGTGGGTTTCAAATTATTTTACCATCGGTTCCGTGGGCGTGGCTTGGTGGGCGTGCTTTGCATGTGTGCGCGCCAAACGTGTGCTTTGTGTGTGCACAGAGGTTTTGCTACTAACCTTCCTTGCAATCCTGCACTCTCCTTGTGTCTCCAACAGCTGGCGTGCAGCAATCCGCTGTGCCATCTGAAAACAGCTGAGGTTGGCTAAGGAAATATAGGTCAGAATGGGTGGGTGGGAGGGGCCAGCAGCTGATCGTCGGAGCGAACAGTTCACTCACAGAAGATTGTCGAGCTACCAGTTCTGCCAAACCAGGCCGAAGAGAATACCACCACTGCTGGACAGGCATTTGTCTGGAATGGTATGGGGTCTCCTGCTTGTGGGTTGGACTAGAAGACCTTCAATCTCCCTTCCAACTTTGTTATTATTCTTCTTGGGGGGCGTTATTATAAACCAAACCCAGAAACAAAAGAGTTGCTTAAGGTAAGTTTATTTGAGAGTCAAAACTGGTATAATGATGAATTATCCTGTGTCTGTCCTGACACCGCAGTGAGTGGCTTCACACTTTTCTCCCGTAGACCTCCCTTAGCGCAGGGGACAGGGATACCGCGTCACGACCAGGGATAGTGGCGATGACATAGCGTCCCACTTGACTTTTGGGAGATGATGGTGTTGATGGAAATGACGGGTGTTGGTATGTCCCAGCTGTTGGAAGGGGTAAAAAAAGGAGAACCCCTTTCATGGTTTGTGGTGGTTCAGAAAGAGAGAATCAAAAGAGCAGATGATGCGTTCCTGCAAGTTGGAGAAGGTCTCCTGGGACACTTCCAGGCACCTCGGAGGAGCTCATGGCAGCCACAGCTGTTAGAAGGCTAGCATCCTTGGGTATCGAACTATAACACCTGCCCCAGTGTTTCTCAACCGTGGCAACTTGAAGAGGTGGCTGGCTGCAGATTTCTGGCTGCGCAGTTGAAATCCACATATCTTTAAGTTGCTAAGGTTGAGAACCACTGATCTATCCCATTGTGATTCCATGGTGCCATATTATGGTGATTTTATTATGGTTTTATCTTAATTTAATGTTTTATCTCCTATATTGTATTGCCCTCATTCCCTATCTATCTATCTGTCTGTCTGTCTATCTATCTATCTATCTATCTATCTATCTATCTATCTATCATCCATTTATTATTCTATCATCTATCTATCTATCATCCATTTATTATTCTATCTGTCTGTCTGTCTATCTATCTATCTATCTATCTATCTATCATCCATTTATTATTCTATCATCTATCTATCTATCATCCATTTATTATTCTATCTGTCTGTCTATCTATCTATCTATCTATCTATCTATCTATCATCCATTTGTTATTCTATCTATCTATCTATCTATCTATCTATCTATCTATCATCCATTTATTATTCTATCTGTCTATCTATCTCTATCTGTCTATCTATCATCTATCGCATTTTATTATTCTATCTATCATCCATTTATTATTCTATCTATCTATCTATCTATCTATCTATCTATCTATCTATCATTCATTCATTATCTCACATATCCTTTATCTAGTTTTATTATCTATCATCTATCATCTAACTATCTGTCATGTATCTATATTTGCTGATGCTTCATTTGAACTTATATTTGTACATTTGTGCATTGCATGACCTCTGTAGATGCCTTACGCTAAACAAAACTAAGAAATCCATTCCTAAAGAAAGGATACTCCCAAATACAGAAGCCTTAAGCAATTTAGCCTCCCCACCCAAAGCTGCCCCATCTGCAGTGTGTCCTGGGTGCTACAAATTGACGTTATATTCCTAGCCCTTTGATCTCCCGATTACCACTTTCTGTGGGTTGGGCCAAGAGGAACTTACAGATGATTGAAGAAATCCCGTTTGGGCACACAGTCTCCCGCGGATCTGTGCTCCCGAGTCTTTCGCGGCAGTCCTCGACTTTTGACCTGCGGAAGAAATGTACCGGCTACCCAGGTCCACGTACCACCGGGCTCCCTTTCCGCGGTGTGGGTGCAACTGTTCTGCCCAATCCAGCGTCCGCTGCAATTCCGTCCGCGGCTTTCTGGCCACTGAAATTGAACTGGCTTACAATGGTGGGCGATTGAAAGCTGGGCCTCTATTACGTTGTAGCTGGAAAGCAGTTTGGGAAGAAAGGCATGTCAGCAGAATTGGTTCCGGCTGACCTTCCTGGATTTGCACAAACATCCAGGAGGAAAACAAAGTCCCTGGGACAACAATCTTGCTCCCTGTTGAAGACCACTTGGAAAAGCA
>CM019150.1:222470804-222555741 GCA_009733165.1 Naja naja | reverse complement strand
TCGCGACTCGACTACTGCAACGCTCTCTATTTAGGACTGCCCTTTGCACACCATCTGGAGGTTGCAGCTGGTGCAGAAGCGGCGCGTGGGTTGTGATGGGAGTTACCCGATTCTCCCATATTACCCCCTCCTGCACGGCTTTCTTGCATTGG
Source organism: Naja naja (assembly GCA_009733165.1). Taxonomy (NCBI): domain Eukaryota; kingdom Metazoa; phylum Chordata; class Lepidosauria; order Squamata; family Elapidae; genus Naja; species Naja naja. Next base: position 222,555,589 of record CM019150.1, on the reverse strand, counting down.
TTGCCGGTTGCGCTCCGGGTGAGGTTCAAGGTTTTGGCTTTAACATTCAAAGTCCTACACAACATGGGTCCTCAATATTTAAGGGAGCGCCTCATGCGATATCAGGGACCAACGCCCATGTACGGGCACACAGGCCAGGGCTCCTCGGGGTCCTGTCGGCAAGCCAATGTCAGCTGGCGGTCCCCCGACGGCAAGCCTACTCTGTGGCGGCCCCCGACTTATGGAATCAACTGCCTCTGGACCTCCGCCTGGTCCCTGACCTCCGCACCTTCCGCCGCGATTTGAAGACCTGGCTATTTGACCAAGTCGGGCTGTGATTACCTTACTGGGGGTATGGGACGGTTTTAATTTTTAATTCGGTTTTATTGGACCTTATAGTGATTTAATTTCTTTTAATTATTTATTGTATTTGTATGTTTTAACTGTGAGCCGCCCCAAGTCTTCGGAGATGGGGTGGCATATAAGTCCAATAAAATAAATAAAATAAATAATTATAATGTATTTAAGGGCCTTGGGTGGCTCAGGCTGTTAATTGCCTGCACTTAAGTTCCAGCTGCCTACAACTGCTGTAGGCTCGAATCCAACCAGGCTCAAGGTGACCAGCCTTCCACCCTCTCGGGGTAGGTAAATTGAGGACCCAAGATTGTTGGGGGCAATTAGCTGACCTTGTAAAAATGCCGCTTAGTAATAAGCAGGCATATACAATGGAAGAAGGCTATTGCTGAGCATACTGGGTTGTATCCCAAAAATTGTAAGTCGCCCTGAGTCTTCAGAGAAGGGCGGCATATAAATGTAATTAAAAATTAAAAAAAAAATAAAAAATAAAAAATAAAAATAAATAAAATATTCTTTTATGTATCAATATATATTATACTATTTTCCCAATTTGTACTTATTTCTTTATTGTTCCCGTTTGTTGGGGTTTTTCTACATTCACCTCATTATCTTTAAACAATACTATTGTCTCTTTATGATTTTTTAATCACTTTCTCCAAAAACATATGTAAACTTCAATAACATTTCTTCATACGATATACTTATTAACCCCTGTTAAATGACTAATGTTTTAATATTATAAATATCACCCACTGTTCCACCACATTTTCAATATTTCCATTTTCTGTGAACACCAACAAAACCAATTGTTAATAAGATTTAATCAGTCCCAAAATTATATCTCTAAGTCCCCTGTAATTATAGCCCTTGAAAACTATATATTCCAGTATATTTTTGCACCCTGTTAATCATAATATTACACTTAAATATATCCAGCCCTAGTGTTCCACCACCTAATCTTACTATATTTATATATAAATTCTATTATATATCTATATATGTGGTACTATTTTCCCAATTTAAACTTTCCACATTTCTATTGGTTTTTAATATAATTACTATATTGCAAGATATTATGTCTCTATCCATCATCTCTTAGCCTTTTTAGAAGTTCATTTTTTTTTGGTAATTCTTTTATATTTCTCTCTTGGAATTCTATATGTCTTTCTAGCATTTTTGCACAGATTGATTGTTCCCTCTGCCTTACCCTTTATCTCCTTCTGCTGCATCTTTTGAATGTCCATCCATAAACCTTTTATTATTTTGGGAAATCTTCCTCTTTTCCTCTATTCTATTGTAAGCTCTTGAGGGATTATCTATTTGATTTATAGTATTTATTGTTATTATCTTTTCAGTGTTTTTATCTCTTTGTAACTTATTTTAACTTCTTGTAGTTTATCTTGCTTTGTCTCCTCCAACACTCCTTCTAATTTCTCATCTGTCTCCTGTGTATTATATTCATCTTTTCCCACCATTTGTTGAGGGCCTTCTATTTTACATCTTTATCTTTACATATTCCATCATCTCCTTATAATACTTGGTCACCATTTTTAACATTCCTTCATAGAACTTTATTGTCTCCTGCTGAGTCATTTTGTACCAAGTTAATATACCTCTAATATTCCAATATCCCACTTTCTGAAAACTCCAAAATACCCAATTATTAATAAAATTTGATCAATCCCAGCATTATTCCTCCAAGTTCCCTAAATTTCTAATCCTTAAATGCTATAAATTTGTACTTTTCAGTCTTTATAATTTCCAGTTTACATCTTCCCAATTGTCCAGATTTTAAAGTCTTATTTATATTTTCTTCTTTTTCTCCTCACCTTCTATAGCTTTTCTTCTTTTGCTTCATAGGATAATCTGTCACATGATGCTAATACCCCAAATCCAACTTTGCCCACCAGGTCTCTTCAAATTTCAAATACACTTTTCAATACACAGTTCCAATAAAGTGTTAGTGTTTAGTTTATTTTGCCTTATAGATCTTCAAAAAGCTCAGTAAATATTTCGCAGCATCCAAATCGCCTACTAGAATAAAGTCAAGGTCAAGTAGCCTTCCAGGTGTTGTTTACTTTCTCTTTTCATCACTTCCTTTGAGTTTTACATGTTGCAGTAATCTTCTTCCTCCAGTAAGGTAAAGGTTCCCATCGCACATCTGTGCTAGTCGTTTTCAGCTCTCGGGGGTGGTGCTCATCTCCGTTACAAAGCCAAAGAGCCAGCACTGTCGAAGGCGTCTCGTGGTCATGTGGCCAGCATGACTAAATGCCAAAGGTGCACAGAACGCTGTTACCTTCCCACCAAAGTGGGCCTGTTTTCTACTTGCATTTTTATGTGCTTTGAACTGCTAGGTTGGCAGAAGGTGGAACAAGTAACGGGAGCTCACTCCATTACATGGTGCTAGGGATTGAACCACCAAACTGCCGACCTTTCTGATTGACAAGCTTAGCATCTTAGCCACTGAGCCATCATGTCTCTTTTCTTCCTCCAGTAGATACTCCCAATTCCAGCCTTCAACAGAGTGTAAAAGTCAAAACAGCTGATTGTCAGCGGGGTTAGAAATAGAATTTAGAAAAGCAATTTCTCCCAATAATCACTTTTCACAATGTTATTCAGCTTTCCAGGCTTTCTATGTTTTAAATCATCCTTTAGGTATTGCTTTTACTTCTAAGTCTTTAATCTTTAATCTTCCTCATTAGTTTTTAGTCTTTAATCTTTCTCCATAAATCCAGTCACGCTTTCTTAATGTTTAGAGATCATTTTTGGAACTTTTACTTGGGTTGAATCCCTAAGATAACAATTGGAAGTTATCTCACCCAGTTTCACTGCTCTGTCCATGCACCACTCCAGCACAAGATCTCAGCGTTCTGGTTGTCCCAGCTTGTGACTGACCAAAATGGCCATCATCCCTGCTGCTGTTCAGGAGACCTGAAATTGCGGTTTCCTTGTGATTGACGAAGCACCTCTCCTTTCTTCACCACCCCTCCAGGGCAGCTTAACCTCTTAGGGTCTTCTAGCAAGCAGTTGCCAGCTGCATTTCACAAAGCCTGGCAGAGCTCCATTATTTTCAAGCCACTTTCACCACGACGTCAACCAGAAGTCCTCATTCCTTTTTCTCTTTAAGTGGTTATTGATGGCCATTGCTCTTTCAAGGAAGAATTCTGATTCCATTTTCCTGTCAAATGACTATTTGGCTTTACAAAGCAGAGGAAGCCAGAATGTCCGCTGGAATTAAGTAGTGCGAGATTAAGAACAGATGAATGGAAGAACATTCTGTGCCAGAAGGCTTGTAAAATTTCTCTCCATAAGATGTAGTGATCTTCTTGGTTGGCCTTCAAGGAACAAAGTATACAGATACTCCTGGAGTTATGGCCACAACTGAGCCAAGAAGTACATTAAGCAAGGTATCCAGTGGTGGGAATTAAAATTTTTACTACCAGTTCTGTGGTGCCTTGGTGGGAGTGGCAGGGGAAGGATACTGCAAAATCTCCCTTCCCCCCATCCCACCAACCTGCTTTCCAGCTCTGTTCTCCTGTGCAGGGCAGCAAAGAAGACCCAGCCAATCAGCTGAGACTGGGAGAGTGGGGGTGGGCAGTCAGAGGTGGTATTTGCTGGTTCTCCTAACTACTTAAAATTTCTGCTACCAGTTCTCCAGAACTGGTCAGAACCTGTTGAATACCACCCTCTGAAGGTATCCACCTGGCCACCTCAGTCAATGACTGGAATTCCCACTCTCCTGTTGTAGTAGCTAAGTGATTAATTAAGCCAGAGGTCTCCAAATTTGGCAATTTTAAGACTGGTGGACTTCAATTCCCAGAATTCCCCAGCCAGCCATGGGGAATTTTGTCTGTCAAGGTGAAATTCTTCGTTGACGTTCAAGGGCTGCTCAGCACATTCAGCAGGAGAAAGAGAGAAAATGAGAGCTATCAATTGCTATCCAGAATTTCTATAGGGAACAATTTGAAATCCAGTCACTGTGGACGTTGTACTGTGTACAGACTTGGAGAGGACTCTTGTTATTGCCAAAGACTGAATTGGCCAATGGGAGACCTGGATGATGCTTTGTTGCCTTGTATTTTTTACAGTGTAATTTATTTGTTATTTAAGTCCGACCCGCTGCTTGCGTTGCCCTGGATTCCTGGTGCTTTGCTAGATATGTGTATAGAGCTTCCTTCACAGCAATCAGTGGAAGGGATTGTGTTGTCCCAATGCAATAAATATATAAAAAGTTAGAGTATCGTAAATCCCTTGATTAAATATTGACAAACAGGCAAACATGAAGCAGATTGCCATGGTGCATGATCTGAGCTGATACATTTATCCATCCCTGGCAGTCAACAGAAACCAGGGAGTTCGTGGGGGTGTTTAAGGTCTTCTTAGCAATCTAGCAAGGTGAATGTTGTTGTTTATTGAATAGCCCAAAGGCCTTTTCAAAGATCACATGGTTAGAAGAAAACCTTACGGTTACAGGAATAACAATCTAAAAATATAACATATATAACATTAAAATTGGCAATATAAGTATTCAATATATTTACAAAAATTAAAATTAACATGGCTCCTTTCTAGTTCAGCTCATCTTTCTTGCAATCGATAAAATTCTTTTCAATATAACTGGCTCGTATTGCTGTCATCCTTTTGAGATAGCCTGTAATTGCCCTTATCAGAGAGGAAGAGTCTGCTTTCAATAGAAATATTTTTTTTAATTACATTTATATGCTGCCCTTCTCCGGAGACTCAGGGCAGCTTACAATTTTTGGAGCACAACCCAATGTGCTCAGCAATAGCCTTCATTCCATTGTATATGCCTGCTTATTACTAAGCGGCATTTTTACAAGGTCAGCTAATTGCCCCCAACAATCTTGGGTCCTCAATTTACCTACCCTGAGAGGATGGAAGGCTGAGTCAACCTTGAGCCTGGTGGGATTCGAGCCTACAGTAATTGTAGACAGCTGGATCTTAAGTGCAGGCATTTAACAGCCTGAGCCAGCAAGGCTCATGCCTTACGTCCCAGTGGGTAAATTTATCCACAATTGGGGCGAGATATTTTTTCCTTACTTCCCCATACAAACTGCAATCAAATATTATATGGAATGTATCCTCTATTGCATTTGCCCCAAATACACATGTCCTATGGTTATATGGGATTTTCCGATAACGGCCAAATTTAACGTTAGTATCTAGGAGTTCAAATCTAAATTTGACAAATAGTTCTCTCTCCAATGATGGCATTTCTAGGTATAAGTATGTTTCCAGGGTAAAAGTTGTTTTGGCTACTGTCAGTAGACCAATGGAACCATTAGTTGATAAAGTTGCCATATCTATTTGGCCGTGGACATCTTTAATCCGTTGTTTAACTTGTTTCAATGTATCACACAATGGAAACCCTAAGCAATATCGATTCAAAATTTCTGACAGCTGAATTAGCCAGGAATATCTTTGAAAGTTTAGGATCTGCTGTTTGTCTAGGCAGATTTTAGGAAGTCTGCTGGGTTCCATCTGGGTCACTTTTAGCCAGTAGGCTATCAATCCAGCAAGGTGTTTCACGGAGCTCCTGGTGGATTGTTGGAATTAAGAAGCAACAGGTGGCTTGAAATGACACATATGAAGAATGGTTGCAGGAATTGGTTATGTCTAGTCCAATTAAAAGAAGGACCAGGGGTGGCATGATAGCAATGTTCCAATATTTGAGAGGCTGCCCCAAAGAAGAAGCGGCTCAACTTATTTTCCAAAGCCCCAAAAGGCAGGACAAGAAACAATGGATGGAAACTCATCAAGGACAGAAGCAACCTGAATTAAGGAGAAATGTCCTAGCAATGAAGACCATCAACCAGTGGAAGGACTTGCTCTCAGAATTTGTGGGTGCCCCATCACTGGAGGTTTTCAAGAAGAGACCGGACAGCCACTTGTCTGGAATGGTATGGGGTCTCCTGCTTGAATAAGGGGGCTGGACTAGAAGACCTCGGAGGTCCCTTCCAGTCCTATGAATCTGTCTTCTAGTTTGGACAGGAGAGGCAGGACAAGTATGGGAAGAAGTCTTTTTCCCTGCCTTTTTCACTACCGTAATTCAGATTTCCCCACAAAAACAAAATGTGGAAGTTGAAGGGCCGTAGAAAAGTTGGAAAGAGGGCTTAACAGAAGCTGGAGGAAGGACACCTCCCAGGGCATCCCTGGGGGTTTTTAAGAAGAGACTGGACAGCAGTGGTGGGTTTCAAATGATTTTACCACCGGTTCCGTGGGCGTGGCTTCATGGGCGCGCTTTGCGTGTGTGTGTGTGCCAAACGTGTGCTTTGTGTGTGCACAGAGGGTTTGCTACTAACCTTCCCCTGCAATCCTGCACTCTCCTTGTGTCTCCAACAGCTGACGTGCAGCAATCCGCTGTGCCATGCGAAACAGCTGAGGTTGGAAAGCAGGAAATATAGGTCAGAATGGGTGGGTGGGAGGGGCCAGCAGCTGATCGTCAGAGCGAACCGGTTCACTCACAGAAGATTGTCGGAGCTACCAGTTCTGCCAAACCAGACCGAACCGGTAGAATACCACCACTGCTGGACAGGCATTTGTCTGGAATGGTATGGGGTCTCCTGCTTATGGGTTGGACTAGAAGACCTTCAATCTCCCTTCCAACTTTGTTATTCTTCTTGGGGGGGGGCGTTATTATAAACCAAACCCAGAAACAAAAGAGTTGCTTAAGGTAAGTTTATTTGAGAGTCAAAACTGGTATAATGATGAATTATCCCTGTGTCTGTCCTGACACACGTGAGTGCTGGCTTCACACTTTTCTCCCGTAGACCTCCACTTCGCACAGGGACAGGGATACCGTGCGACCAGGGATGGTGACGATGACATAGCGTCCCACTTGACTTTTGCAGGAGATGGTGTTGATGGCGCCCAGACGGGTGTTGGTGATGGTCCCACAGCTGTTGGAAAGGGGTAAAAAAAAGGAGAACACCCTTTCATGGTTTGTGGTGGTTCAGAAAGAGAGAATCAAAAGAGCAGATGATGCGTTCCTGCAAGTTGGAGAAGGTCTCCTGGGACACTTCCAGGCACCTCGGAGGAGCTCATGGCAGCCACAGCAGAAGCTGTTAGAAGGCTAGCATCCTTGGGTATCGAACTATAATGTCACAGCAAGGTCTGTAACACTACTCGTTGTCCGAGGTTCCCTGCTGATGTTGTCCTGGGTTCCCGCAGGAACAAGTCTCAGCCCTCGCCGAGACAATTTAGGGGGTCCTCGCAAGGACAAAAGAAGCCAAATAAGAGACACCACACAAGAAGTTTCTAAAGATGAGAAAGCACGAAGTGCCTGGGGTGATGTTGTGTCCCCCGAACAGATCGCAACAGTCTCTTTTATTAAGCAGATTTAGCAGGGAGGGGTAACTACAGAAAAGGGGGAGCAGTGTGTGGAAAGTTACCAAACAACGTGAGTCTGAGCATGCGTATCAACAAAATAACACCTGGGTTACAGGAAATCGTAAATTCCAACAGAATAGAAACCTAAGCTCAGGAATAACAAAACTTAATTAGAGGAGGAAGGCAATTGGGTACTATAACTCAAGTCTGTTAGACACTAGGTATCTTGCACTTCTGAAAGGAATGCAATGGGAGTAATACACATCAATTGTGCCAGGCTCTTGTTATCTTGTAGCTCTTAACAAGGGTATGTGATGTCACATTCTTTAGCTGTGAGGCCTGGAAAAACATAAGGTACCATATAACACCATTTGGCTGTGAGGCCTAGGAAAACATGAACCAAGGATATATCCATATCTCCTCTGTTTTTTTTTTTTAAGATGGTTAATAACCTTCTAAAGCTAAGACATCCCCAGGGAATCCCCTCCGGGAGATCCCGAGGGAGCCAGCACGCTTTTCCAAAGGAAAAGTTTCTGATTCAGAGTCTTCATCAGACTCAGAGGCTAATTCTAAAAGAGGTGTTTGAATTCATTTTCAACAGTGTGCTTTAGCAAGAGGACATCATCACTAATACCATTTAGTCGGTGTTTCAAGAAAGCTAGAACTCTCCCCATGACACATGGGCCAATTGTACATGCAAGGAGCAACAAAATCAGAGGACCGGCTAGGGCCGAGAGGAGGGTGGTCAACCAGGGAGAGAAATTGAACATTTCCTGATACCAAGTGTGGGATTGGGAACGCTCTCTTTCTCTATCTTTTAATCGGTATTTAATTCAGCCATAGAGTCAAGCACAATGCCCGAGCTGTCGGTGTAAAACAACATTCCTCTTTCAAGGCAACACACAGACCGCCCTGTTTAAGGAATAGCAAGTCCAAGCCCCTTCTATTTTGCAGGACTACTTCGGAAAGAGAGGTGAGGGAGTTTTGGAGGGCAACCATAGATTGCTCAATGCGTTCGAGGTCATCATCTATTTCAGCACTGAGCTGCGGATGTTTTGGTCAGCCACAATCATTCCTGCGATCCCTGTTGCCGCACCAGCGGCTCCTAGGCCCAGGAGAAGGGCTAAGGTCATGGTAGTAACCATTTCCCGTTTGGTTCGTGGAAAGTACTGGAGTGTTTCCATGCGAGAAAGGAATACATTGTTGGAAAAAACAGACATTTTAGGGAGAAGATAAACCTGAATGCAAAAAGCTCTTTGTGTGTGTAAAATGTCTCCACTGACACATGCAGTAGCACCTGTAGAGCAGGCCCAAATAGAGCCATTGGAAGGAATAAAAACTGACCGTGTAAACGTTTGAAAAGGTTTGTAGTTGACAGAGTAGTGTACATTGTAGCCCTCCCTTCAGCGTTAAACCCTAGCCTTTCTTTTGATAAATAGATTGTGCAGAAAATATATGCAGCTGAGGTGACATTGATGCAAAAGTGAGAAAAGTTAGAGGGTACATACCCAAGGCAACAACCTTGACCTTCAATTGAGGATACCGTTATAGAAGAGTTAGACCACCTGCAAGCAGCATCTGAGGTACTATTGGCAAAAGGTAAGGCAGAACCTATGGCCTCATAAAAGGGGTTGAGAAGACAAACACAGCCAACACTTACTATCATTGTTAGGAAAAGCATGGGCTGCCACAAGGGCATCATGCAGAGGAGACCAAGGACACCAATGGATTGTTTCTTTTAGTCAAGGGCTTTAAAAAGGGCGAGTTGACTTGTTTGTTTGGGCCCACAGGTGGGGATGTTTCTAAGGACATGGATAGACGGATTATGAATATATTACCTGGATGACTGTATGTGGACTTATCGTTCATCCTTCCCCATTTTTACCATTAAACCATTCAGTAATTGGAAGATTCTTCCGTGAGATGTAAAAGTAACAGTCATAGGGTTAAGGCGAACGCCGCAGCAGGCCCAATTGGAGCAGGAATGCCAAGGCAAATTGTTATCAGGGCCTAGTACAGCTTTGATATAGTCAGTAGTATAGGGAGCAGTCCACCAAATCTTTCCAGTTGACACACATTGCCAGGACTTGCAATACCAATCAGAGATGGTTCCACATTCATCTAGGTGGGAGAGATCAGTAAGATGTCCTGGGCAAATATACAGGCCTGGACCAATGCTCCAGACATCCCGAGGGAAGGTTCACATTTTGTTTTATGTTTAAATCCATGGGCCGACCAGCATTTCAGCAAAGTCAAAGGAAAGTGTAGGAAACCAAGGCCACAGAGTTCGATTAGAGATGGAATGAAGGATGCTTCCTTGGAAGTCAAAAATAGTCCAAGTATAATTAGCAGGACGATGCAGGTTCTGCTGTATGCTGGAATAGGAGCGCCGCAAGCGGAGAGCTGCAGGGGTAAAACATGGGAAAAAGGCAAGGAGAGAAGGGAAACTTTCATATCAAAAGATCTTTCTTGCTTTGGGAAAAACAGGGAGCATGCATAAGAGCCGTAGTCTTCAGATGAAATGTTAAAATTAACAGAGAAGTGGAACAGGGAGAGGATATAATGTAAGTATTGTTAGAGGGATGGATGGATATCCATTCTTTAGCCAAGTCCACTGAGCTGGATGCAGGAAGGGATGGCGTTGTCTGCAAACAAGTTCCACACGACCCCCTAGAGGGGTTTGCACTCTACAATGAGGAACTCTAATATAAGCACTTAGACGTTCAAGGAAAGTACATTTAGGAAGAGAGGAAGAGGTATTAGAGACAGAAGAGGCAAGAGAGATCAGGGATAGGATCAGAAGGATCTCCATCTTTCTTGTTTGGTTGAGCGAGGTGACAGGGGCGGACACAGCGAGCGGAACCCACAAAACTCGATCAGGCAATTGAACTGCTGCGTAGCCTCTTCCCCAAGTGATCAGTTGAGCTGGACCTTTCCAAGCTGGATCTGGAAGATGCCTGTAATAAACCAGAGGACGAGAAGAGGGGAGGGAGGAGTGGAGAAATGTCTCGAGGCAGCAGTGGAGGCAGGAGATCCAGTGAGGTTAAGAAAATTCAATGAATACAAGCTAACATTTAATACATTTTGCAACGCCGGGAGTGTCGGGGGGCTGATGCCTTTTGACCCCAAGTGTCTGTCCAAGGCCCGTTTAAGAGTCAAATGTGCCCTCTCTATAATGGCCTGGCCTTGGCTATTGAAAGGAATGCCGAATTTATGGATTAATGACCAGCGATGGCAAAATTGTGCAAAGGCAGAGCTCGTATAAGCTGGTCCATTGTCAGTTTTTAGAGTTTTTGGACATCCCAACGTTACGAAAGTCCGAATACAATGATTAATAACTTGTTTTGCGGTTTCACCCCTTTGCAAAGTTGCCATGATGAAACCTGAATAAGTATCAATGGAAACATGAATGAATTTCCAAGGGGCAAAGGATGGATATTGAGTTACATCCATTTGCCATGTCTCACAAGCACTAGTACCCCTGGGGTTGACCCCTTGTGGGATAGCAGATGCCTGTAGACTGCATGTTGGACATTGCTGAATTATGGCAGAGGCTTCTTGATGGGTAATACCAAATTGCTTGACAAGAGCCTTTTGTTCTGATGAAAATAGTCATGGCTTTCTCCTGCTGTTAAGGTATACAGACAGGAGGACGGGTTGGTTTTACATGCCTCATCTGCCATATGATTTCCTTCTGATAAAAATCCAGGAAGATGTTGATGACTTCTAATATGTGCTACAAACAGTGGATGAGCACGGAGATGTAAAAATCCTGGAGCTGTAAAAAAGTCTCATTAAAGGGACAGGGGTTGAGGGAGAAATGTAAGCATCGTATATACAAGAGACCAGATGTGAAACATACAACTATCTGTAATAATGTTAAGGGGCTGATTGGGAAACATTGAAAGAGCAAGATTGAAGGCAGACAATTCTGCTTGTCTTGAGTAACTGGAATATGGCAAGCTTGTGCCAGGCCTTTAGCAGTTTGATGAAAAAGAGTGATTGAAAAAAATCAACAAAGCAATAGCCTTAAGAAAGAGGCCCAGAAAGGGTCAAGTGACTACCTATGTAAGAAATATCTTCGGTCTTGTAGTAGCTGTTGCAAAATTAAAAATAAGATCATGATTAGGGTAAATCCTGGGCATAATATAAGCACCTGGAAGATTAAAAATAATTTGACACACATAATGAGAGTCAGAGATTAAGTTGAAAGGCTGTTGAGAAAAAGTTTTGAAAGTTAAAATAGCAGGACACTTTCCAGGTATCATCATGAGAATCCTTGTAAAGGAAGAAGTCATTAAGTAAGCAAGCCAAAGTTCTTTAGGCAAACAATACAGCTTAGATAGTCAGGCAAAGGACATTGAAGAGATAAGTTATTCTGAAAATAAAATTGAAAATCAGACTTTACATAACTCCACCATTTATACCTTACTGTACTTATCAAAAATTAGAAGAAAAAGTTATTTGCAAAGCCCATTGTAAACCTTTCATGACTTTACCAGTTGTGCTGGCAATAGCCATGCATTCTCCAGTTCTTGTTGTAAACCCGCCAGATGGAGTCAAATTTTAGTGTCAATTCTCTGCTTTAATCAGAATATGGATTAAGAGCATGTACAAAGTACAGCTAGTTTTAAATTTTTATTCCCTTTGCTGAAACTGGGAACTGAGTCATCTTCAAGGATCCAGGCAAATTGCCCACCTCAGCCTATCTATCTGAGGCTCCTTTGTGTGAAAATCTCTAAAAAAATCAGGAGATGAAGCTATGTAACCTATGAAAAAGTTACTTTCTAACCTCGCCTTTTTCAAGGCAAAAACTCAGAGCAGAGAAAAAAATGGTTAAAGTGATCAAAGCCTCATTCTCCCCCGCCTCCACCCCTACAACAACCAGCGAAGACAAGAAGGGGGGGAACGTAAAGCCTCATTCCCCCCCCCGCCTCCACCCCTACAACAACCAGCGGAGACAAGAAGGGGGAATGTTTAAAACAAATCTCATCCATTCTTTCCACTCAATATTCTTTTCACCAATAAATCACACACAAATAATTTTCATCATGAGTAAAGCACACACAAATACACACACAAATAATCCTATCTTTCTCAGGTCCGGACCTTTCTCACACTCTTTCTTACTCTCCTTTCAATCTGGGATAGGGGTCAATACACAAACATTTCTACCACCTTTTTACCATCAACATACTCACACATTTACACTGTAATCATACGGCTTGCAATTTACAATTCTTTTCTGAGAGCCAATAAGCTCTATTGTAGAGGATCTCATCCCCCAGGGCTGGAAATGATTGCATACAGACACATTCTCACACACAATACCTCCAGCCCTGAGGAGGGTTTGTCCCTTTAAGTTTCCACACATTTTTTTTTTTTTTTATAAACCTGTAGTTTGTTCTCAGAGCATTGGGAGAACTTAAGGAGCGGTTCCAATCACAAAGGTGATTGTGGGCCCGAACCACTGCCTATCTGCCCCCACAACTCTAAGTCCAATCCAAAAAGCCAATTTAATTCTCTGGTTGCCAAACATGTTACAATTAATTTATTTTGAACTTCAGCAATTCCAATTAGGGCTATACACAGGTAAAGGATATTTTCTTCAATTCAATCCTATTCAATTCTGCATACACTTATTTACATTATTATACATCACATCTAAGAAGTTTTAATGAAAATCACATCATGAAAAGAATAGTAAACATTTTCATCTTCTCTTAGTTCTTCCTAACACATAACAGTAAATGAACCATATTTTCTTTGAACAGCCCCATTGTACTGTATGGAGGGGCTTCCTAACAGATCTGTGTCTCATTCCATGCTTCTGATCAGCAGATCTAATTGTGGACTATTGAAATCAATAGGGCATGCCTTCCACTTTCAATTCTGCCATCCAGTGCATCAGAAGAGAGCAGTTGCCTGTATTCTAGTTACATAAGCATTACATACGGAGAGTGAATACCGTAGGAAGTAACAGCTTCTTTTAAACTTTTAAGCATCCGCACATTGATGTTCTCATGGAATTCAGCACCCCGGAGGGATGGTCATAGGGTAAGCTGAAAGCGGAGGTTCAGTTCTTAGAGAAAGAGAGGAAGAAGCAATCAAGGCAGAAAAAGTTCCTGCAGTCATGTCTGTATCCTCTGAAGGAGGGAAAGACGCTGCAGGAGCAGAAAGAGCTGTGTCTGCTGGGGAGCAGAGGCAACTTCAGGGACAGTAGGAGACTCATACGGAGGTGGAGAGACCTTTGGCAAGGATTCCTCCGTATTAGAAGAGAGCAGAGCAGCAGAATCAGTAGAAGGAGAGTTAGGATAGAAAAGAAGTAAGAGATTTCTTAGAAAGAGGATAGACAGTGGTGCCATTAATCTTTTGCAAACAATTAGTCTTCTTCACCAGAGAATAGAGCTCATCCCTATGCCTTGACGAGTCCCTTGAATTTGAAGAGCCCATTACTTACATGTGCACGTGTCGCATCCAGACGGGTAAGCAATGAGGGTGAAGGTGACGCACCTCTAGCCAGTGGTCGCGCCTCTGGACAACTCAGCAGGATCCCGGACGAGCCCCCAGATGTCACAGCAAGGTCTGTAACACTACTCGTTGTCCGAGGTTCCCTGCTGATGTTGTCCTGGGTTCCCGCAGGAACAAGTCTCAGCCCTCGCCGAGACAATTTAGGGGGTCCTCGCAAGGACGAAAGAAGCCAAATAAGAGACACCACACAAGAAGTTTCTAAAGATGAGAAAGCACGAAGTGCCTGGGGTGATGTTGTGTCCCCCAACAGATCGCAACAGTCTCTTTTATTAAACAGATTTAGCAGGGAGGGGTAACTACAGAAAAGGGGAGCAGTGTGTGGAAAGTTACCAAACAACGTGAGTCTGAGCATGCGTATCAACAAAATAACACCTGGGTTACAGGAAATCGTAAATTCCAACAGAATAGAAACCTAAGCTCAGGAATAACAAAACTTAATTAGAGGAGGAAGGCAATTGGGTACTATAACTCAAGTCTGTTAGACACTAGGTATCTTGCACTTCTGAAAGGAATGCAATGGGAGTAATACACATCAATTGTGCCAGGCTCTTGTTATCTTGTAGCTCTTAACAAGGGTATGTATGTCACATTCTTTAGCTGTGAGGCCTGGAAAAACATAAGGTACCATATAACACCATTTGGCTGTGAGGCCTAGGAAAACATGAACCAAGGATATATCCATCCATACTATAACACCTGCCCAGTGTTCTCACAGGGGCAACTGAAGAGGTGGCATGTGCAGATTTCTGGCTGCGCAGTTTGAAAAATCAAGTCTTTAAAGTTGCTAAGGTTGAGAACCACTGATCTATCCCATTGTGATTCCATGGTGCCATATTATGGTGATTTTATTATGGTTTTATCTTAATTTAATGTTTTGTCTCCTATATTGTATTTGCCCTCAGTCCTATCATCTGTCTATCTGTCTGATCTATCTATCTATCTTATCTATCTATCATTCATCTATCATCCATTTAATTATGCTGTCTGGTCTATTCATTCTATCTACTCTATGCATCTATCTATCATCCATTTATTATTCTATCTATCGGTCTATCTATCTATCTATCTATCTATCTATCTATCATCCAATTTATTGGTTCATCTGTCTATCTATTATCTAATCTATCTATCAACCCATTTATTATTTTATCTATCTATCTATCTATCTATCTATCTATCTATCTATCTATCTTTCATTATCTCACATATCCTTTATCTAGTTTTATTATCTATCATCTATCATCTACACTAGCTGTCATGATTATATTTGCTGATGCTTCATTTAAACTTATATTTGTACATTTGTGCATTGCATGACCTCTGTAGATGCCTTACGCTAAACAAAATTAAGAAATCCATTCCTAAAGAAAGGATACTCCCAAATAGAGAAGCCTTAAGCAATTTAGCTTCCCCCCACCCCAAATCCAAGTGCTGCCCCCATCTGCAGTGTCCTGGGTGCTACCAAATTGACGTTATATTCCTAGCCCTTTGATCCCCCGATTACCGCTTTCTGTGGAGTGGGCCAAGAGGAACTTACAGATGATTAGAAAATCCACGTTTGGGCACACAGTCTCCCACGCGGATCTGTGCTCCCCGGAGTCTTTCTCCGCAGCAGTCCTCACGGCTTTTGACCACCACGGAAGAAATGGCATACCGGCTACCCAGGTCCACGTACCACCAGGGCTCCCTTTCTCGCTTGGTGTGGGTGCAACTGTTCTGCCCAATCCAGCGTCCGCTGCAATTCCCGTCCACGGCTTTTCTGGCCACTGAATTGAACTGGCTTACAATGGGAGATTGAAAGCTGGAGCCCCTCTGGCCACGTTTGTAGCTGGAAAGCAGTTTGGGAGAAGAAAAGGCATGTCAACAGAATTGCTCTCGGCTGACCTTCCCTGGATTTGCACACAAACATCCAGGAGGAAAAACAAAGTCCCTGGGACAACAATCTTGCTCCCTGTTGAAGACCACTTGGAAAAGCACACTGAAGGGAAAGGGTCCTCTGGACTTTTCTGCATGCCTGACCAGGAAGTGGCAGCCCCTCAAATATTGGAAGATGCTCTCCTGTCTCCCCTGGTCCTTCTCTTCACCAGACTAGCCAGGCCCAATTCCTGCAAACATTCATTGTATGAATTGAGGAGGGGCGGACCCCCTACAGGGCAGAGCAGAGGAATTTAGCTTACATCTGGCAGATAAGGTCACTCGGATTCGGGCCGGCTTGGACTCGGACTGGCAGTGGTCTGATGATGGGGTGGCGGCAGGTCTGGTTGATTATCTCTGCTGAGTTTGACCGGTCTCTTTGATGAAGTGGACAGGATCAGCGGAGGTTGCCCTCCACCACATGTTTATTGGACCCGTGTCCCTCCTGGTTGGTTTATGCCTCCAGTGAGGTGACACGCGGCTGGCTCCAGGCAGTTGTGAATGCCTCTTTGAGTGAGGCAGCCTTCCCCGCCACCTTGAAGGAGGCGGTGGTGAGACCTCTCCTCAAGAAGCCTGCCCTGGACCCAGCCGTTTTAGATAACTATTGTCCAGTCTCCAACCTTCGCTTTTTAGCGAAGGTTGTTGAGAGCATGATGGTGCAGCAACTCCCCTTGTTCCTGGAGGAAACTGATTATCTAGACCCGTATCAGTCGGGCTTCAGGTCCAGACACAGCACAGAGACAGCATTGGTCGCACTGATGGATGATCCCTGGAGGGCTTGGGACAGGGGTTTTTCCTCTGTCCTAGTCCTATTAGATCTCTCAGTGGCTTTCGATACCATAGACCATGGTATCCTTCTGCAGCAGCTCCGGGGGCTGGGGCTGGGGGGCACCGTTCTGCGGTGGTTCTCCTCCTACCTCTCGGGCCGTTCGCAGTCAGTGTTGGCAGGAGAGCAGAGATCGGCTCCAAGGCCCCTCACTTGTGGGGTGCCACAGGGGTCGGTTCTCTTGCCTCTCCTGTTTAATATCTACATGAAATGGCTGGGCGAGATCATCCGAGGTTTTGGGGTGAGGTATCATCAATATGCTGATGATACCCAGCTTTATAACTCCACCCCAGGCCAGATCAGTGATGCTCTCTCGGTGATGTCCCGGTGCCTGGAGGTGGTACGGGTCTGGATGGGGAGAAATAGGCTCCAATTCCACCCAACCAAGACAGAGTGGCTGTTCTTACCAGCATCTCGGTTTTCCAGTGATGTTCCATCTTTGGCCATAGGGGGTGAGGTGTTGCCCCCAGTGGATAGGGCGAGAAACCTGGGCGTCCTTCTGGATCCACAGCTCTCTTTGGAGGAGCAGGTGGGGACTGTGGCCAGGGGGGCTTTCGCCCAGGTTCGTATAGTACGCCAGCTGCGCCCTTACCTGAGCCGAGATGCCCTTCGAATGGTCACTCATGCTCTCGTCACCTCTAGGATCGACTACTGCAACTCTCTCTACATGGGGCTGCCCTTGCGGACTACCCGGAGGCTACAGCTGGTGCAGAATGCGGCTGCGCGGGCTGTGATGGGAGTATCCCGATACTCCCATGTTACACCCCTCCTGTGCAACCTGCATTGGCTGCCAGTGGCCTTCCGGGTTAGCTTCAAGGTGCTAGTAACCACCTATAAGGCCCAAATGGCTTGGGTCCAGGGTACATGCCGGAACGCCTTCTGCCAGTATCATCAATGCCCGATCGTCCTGTTCGCTCCCACAGGAGGGCCTCCTTTGCGATACGTCGGTCAGACATTGTCGGCTGGCGGTTCCCAGGGCTAGGGCCTTTTCTCCGGGGAGCCCCACCTCTGGAACCAGCTCCCCGTGGATCTCCATTTGGCCCCTGACCTCCACTCCTTCCGCCGGGACCTAAAGACTTGGTTATTCCAACAGGCGGCCTGGAATGACCCGGTGGGATTTTTACTGTTTTAATTATTTTAATTAATGTTTTAATGTTTTATTGTTATTTATTCTGACTTGTTATATTTAATGCTTGTTTTATGTAAATTTGGTCCTGTTTTATTGTTAGCCGCCCTGAGTCCTTAGGGAGAAGGGCGGCATACAAGTCGAATAAATTATTGTTATTCTTCAGTCTTGGCTGGGTTGAGTCTGAGCCTATTACTCCCCATCCAGGCCTGGGGCTCCTTATTATTATTATGTTTGAGCCTCCAGTCCCCTCATCATCCTGGTTGCTCTTCTCTGCACTTTTTCTAGAGTCTCAACCTGTTTTTTATAGTGTGGTGACCAAAATTGGATGCAGTACTCTAGGTGTGGCCTTACTAGTAGGTTAGTGTAGGTTAAAGGGGAAATGAAAAAGGAAAGCCTTAACTTCTGACTCTTTTTGGTGCAGAATAAGGTAATTACACAAAACTTCCTTCCTCTCTATAGCAGCCCCCAAATATTGGAAGATGATATCCTGTCTCCCCTGGTCCTTCTCTTCCCGAGGTCAGCCATGCCCAGTTCCTGCAACCATTTTTAGTTTACTATATAGTAGTAAATACTAGCGATTTCTATAATAACAAACCTATCTCATTGGCAAAACTAAAGTTTCATTTTTTCCCACCTCAAGCACAAAATCCAGAAGCGGTTTGTCCAAACCAAACAAAATTAATTCATTTCTTTAAGCAAAGCAGTCAATTTAGCTGTCTCTGCCAAGTCCATCAACTTTTGCAGTCATTCCCACACCTGGGAAACTTCAAGCCTGGTGGACTGCAACTCCCAGAATTCCCCAACCTTGGTCACTTTATGCCTGGTGGACTTCAAGTCCCAGAATTCCCCAACCTTGGTCACTTTATGCCTGGTGGACTTCAAGTCCCAGAATTCCCCAACCTTGGTCACTTTAAGCTTGGCAGACTTCAACTCCTAGAGCTGGCTGGGGAATTCTGGGAGTTGAAGTCTGCCAGGCTTAAAGTGGCCAAGGTTGGAGACCGCTGCTCTAGAGAGAAGAGAATTTGGAACTTCTCCTAGCTTGTCTATCTGCATATTTGCTTTGCTTGCAAGAGAGCAAAAGGGAACGGGAAATCTGTATCTCCTTAAGAGGTGGGAATGTGGGGCAGAGTTGGTCTTGATATCAAGGAAGGCAACCTCGGGGGGGTTTATTCTTTATTTATTGTTTGGTGTATTCAATCAACCAGAATAGAGTTGGAAGGGACCTTGGAGGTCTTCTAGTCCACCCCCGTGCTCAAGCAGGAGACCCTATGCCATTTCAGACAGGTGGGCATCCATTCTCTTCTTAAAGACCTCCAGTGATGGAGCATCCACAACTTCTAAAGGCAAACTGTTCCACGGATAATTGTCCTCCCTGTTAGGAAGTTTCTCCTTGGTTCCAGGTGCTTCTGTCCTGGATTTGTTTCCATCTGTTGCTTCTTGTCTTTCCCTTCAGGGGCTTTGGAAAACAGGTTGTCCCCCTCTTCTTTGGGGCAGCCCCTCAAATACTGAAACACTGTTATGTTATGTCACCTCTGGTCCTTCTTTTCTCTAGACTCAATTCCTGCAACTGTTCTTCATGGGGTTTCTTTGGTCTCCAAGTTCTTAATCATTTTAGTTGCCCTTCTTTGCACTTTTTTGGGGGGGAAAGTCTCAGCATATTTTTGTAATGTGGGGACCAAAACTGGGTGCAGTATTCCAGGTGTGGTCATTCACATCACATTTTGATAAAAACATAAGAGATAAAAATACAAAATGTGAAATATAATGTCTAAAGCATTATAAACCTATTAGATTACAGGTATCATTTTTTGCTTCCTTTGTCACAGCCAGGAAATCAGCAAAGTCTCCATTATGGCCTCTGTTCTGGCACTCTCGATGCTGGATAATTTGTTTTTCAGCCCCATAGTCACAATTCAGAATAACAGAGTTGGAAGGGACCGTTTGTGATTCTGTATTGAATTGAACTACATAATGGCACACATTAACATGAAGTTCTGATGAACAGCTCTTGAAAAAGAAAAAAAGGAAAAGACCAGGCACCAAACAATGTCACCAAGGAGGAGGATGATAACAATAGCAGCATCCCAAAATGCCAAATTATTGCCAATGTTCTAAGGCCGTGATGGAGAACTTATGGCACACATGCCACGGGTGGCACACAGAGCCATTTGGGCAGGCACGTGAGCCCCAGCCAAACTTACCTGCACTGAGCATGTGCACACCTCCCAGCTGATTTTCAGGCCATTTGAGGTCGTTTTCACCCTCCCGGAGGTTGGAAGCCTCTACAGCCTTTGGAGGCCGAAAAACGGGCCTGTTTCAGCACTTCTGGTGTTCCCGGAAATACCGGAAGTGCCGAAATGGGCCCATTTTTCGGCCTCCCGAGGCTGCAGAAGCTTCCCTCGAGCCTCTGAGAAGCTGAAAAAGGCCTCAAACAGACCAAACATCAGCTGGGAGGTGCGTGCATGTGACGTGCAAGTGGGGGGGGGGTGTTGTGTGCACATGTACATGGGGGGATGGGGCAGATTGCATTGTGGGTGCTGGCATGCATGCGCACACTATCGTGCATGCAAGTGGCTTCGGCACACCCCAACAAAAAGGTTCACCCTCACTGTTCTAAGGTTTTTTTCTGTCTTTATTGTCTGCACTTTCTCATTGCTTTCTTCCTTTATATTTTTAGTTTCCATTACTTATTAATCTCTTTCATTGGTAATGTTTGATAAAATTGCTTAAAAATAGAGCTACCAAGGAAGGCAACACAGGCGCTTCCCTTTCCCCTTCAGCATCTGAGCTGGCCAAACCAGGGGTGGGATTCAAACATCCCAGCAACCGGTTCTCTGCCCAGTTGCTGGCTGGGTGTGGCCAAGGTGGGCGTGGCCTACCAGTTCTTCTGGAAGGGCAGTTTTTCACCTCCCCAAGGGTCTGGAGGCTTCCCTCGGGCCTCTGGGAGGGCGAAAATGGCCTCCCCAGGCTCTGGAGGCCTTCTGGAAGCCAGGAACAGGCCCATTTCTGGATTTCCAGAAGGTCCGTTTGCCCCCACCCAGAGCCTCCGCGCAGGCCCTGCACTTACCTGCATTGAAAACAGGCCGCGTGGAGACTCCTGGGAGGTGTGGGATGGGTGGGTGGGCCCATCCGGTCAGTTCAAATACCAGTTCAGTGAACCAGATGCAAATTTAACATCCGGTTTGGGCGAACCAGTCCGAACCAGTCCGAACTGGTAGAAACCTACCCCTGGGCCAAACTCTTTCCAGGGGAGGATTTGAGTTCTCCTGTGTCCGCAGTGCTCATAATACCTTCCATCCCTGGTTTGCAGCGCTTCGCCTCCCCGTGGCTGGCCAGGAGCCCCAGAAGAGGCAGCCACATCCAGGTGATGAGCATAGTCCTGTGAGGAGACAAAGCAGATGGCAGTCAGAAGGAGCACAACCTGCGGGAGCCTCATAGCTGGGTTCCTGCTTAGCAATTGGCCTCTGCAGGTTCCCTCTTGGGCGATGCTGGGAGGGCCTTGGGCATGAAGACCTTCCCTGTGGAAATGTACCAGGCCAGTAGACAGAGAAAGAGTTCTTTTTCTTTTTTTGTATTTTTTTAAAAAATTATTTAAGGTACAGCAGGGGTGGGATTCAAATTTCTTAACAACCTGTTCTGTGGGCATGGCCTAATTTGTGGGTGTGGCTTGGTGGCCACATGACTGGCTGGGTGTGGCTCCTTTCAATCCCTGAGCTACAAATAGTTTAATTTATTGGTAGCACATTTAGAGTAGTGATTGGGATGGATGGATGGATGGACGGATTGACAGGACTTATGTGATTGCCTATCACATACAATGATTCTCAGCGACTCACCACAGAAACAAAGCTACCCGTCTCCCTAAGTACCAAACTGAACAAACTTGCAGTTCAACTCCCTCTCTAGAGTTGCTGCACTCTCCAGCTAGACTGGAGGGAACTCTTAAGCCAGGGGGGTGGGGGGTGGGAGTGGAGGGCAGTTACAATGCTAACTCTGCTCACACTGCCAGGTGTTCGATTCCTTTGATCCGCAGCTTCTCAAGGTTGACTCAGCCTTCCGTCCTTCCAAGCTGGGTCAAAGGAAGACCCAGATTGTTGAAGGAAACAGGCTGACACTGTAGACCATTTAGAGAGGGCTGTAAAGCACTGTGGAGTGGTATGTAAGTCTTTTAAAAAATAAAATTTTTATTTTATTTTTCCCCAAACATATCTTCTTCCATTTGATGACGTGTTGTCTGGATACAAATATCTTGTGCAATACAGTTGGTGTTTACAGTCATATTCATTACCTAGCGTTATTCTCTAATCTTAACTTATTGTACTTAATATCACTATCTCTTTATCTTTCTTCTTAGCTTTTTTATTTCTATTAAAAATATCTATTATCTTTCTTAACTAATCCATTAATTATAACTAGCCTTCATTTTTTTCTCTAACCATTGATAAAATAATTCCCATACCTTATAATTTCGGCTGGTTCGGCTGGTTCGCCAGCTCCGTCCTTACCTGAACCGAGATGCCCTTCGAACGGTCACCATCGCGTCACCTCCAGAATCGACTACTGCAATGCTCTCTACATGGGGCTACCCTTGCAGATTACTCGGAGGTTGCAGCTGGTGCAGAATGCGCCGCTGGCTGTGATGGGGGTATCCCGATACTCCCATGTTACACCCCTCCCGCGACTTGCATTGGTTGCTGGTTGCCTTCCGGGTTTCCTTCAAGGTGTTAGTAATGACTTACAAAGCCCTAAATGGCTTGGGTCCAGGGTACTATGGGAACACCTCCTGCCTGCATCACATTCCGACGCCCATGCGCCCCACGGAAGGGCCTCCTGGGAATACCATCAGTCAGGCATTGTCGGCTGGGCTCCCAGGGCTAGGGCCTTTTCTGTGGGAGCCCGCCATGGAATCAGCTTCCTGGATCTTCGTTTGGCCCCTGATCTCCACTTCTTTCATTGAGACCTAAAGACTTGGCTGTTTCAGCAGGCCGGCCTGGATTGACCAGGGGGTCGGGTAGTTTTAATAGTATTGTTTATTATTGCAATTTTAATTGTTTTTAGCTGTTCCTTGTAATTTAGACTTGTCTTTATTTTAATATCTTTTTATTGTATATATCCTTCTTTTTATATGTTCGCCGCCCTGAGTCCTTCGGGAGAAGGGCGGCATACAATTCTAATAAAATAAATAAATAAATAAATAATATTCATTTTGCTCTCTTTCTTTAATTACAAGGGTTAATCTATTCATTTCTGCACATTGTAGTATTTTCCTAATCATATTTTCTCCAGTAGGAGTTTGTTCCCTTTTCCAATTTTGAACAAATACAATTATCGCAGAGGTGGAGCTGGCGTCGCGGCGGTATGACGAGCGATCTTAACTTGCTAAGATCACCGTCGATACCTCCATTGCTGGATGGTCCAAATGGACCTAAACCATCCTGTAGGGACGGCGATCGGCAGGGGCATGTCCTGCTGATCCCAGGGACATCGCAAAGTCCCTGGTTGATCCAGGAGAAGCCCTTTTGCTGGCAGCAGAGAGACAGCCATTAAAGCTGCTGAAGCTGGGACAGCTCCGGAACAGAAGAGATCAAGTGAAAGTGCGTCAGCTTGGTGAGATGATTTTTTATTCATTATTTTGAGAGAACACCCTAAAAGACTTAAAAGGAAATTTGAAGATAAAGAGACTAAGAGGCTTAAGCTGAGTTTTAATTCTTTTTACCGGAAATTGGAATTTGGCAAAGTTTTTTTAATTTAGACTGGACTGGTCTTTTCTAATTTTACTATTTTTTCTCTTTGATTAATTCTTTCTCTTTTTGGAAAGTTTGCTTTGACTAAGGCTTTTCTTTTTTAATTTGAGGTTTATTTTTCCACCTTTCTTTTTAAAAGACTCTATTTTTTTTTCTTTTTGTTTCTGGCTTTGGATACACGGGGAAGTGAAAGTAGAGAGAAATAAGTAGCACTGCCATCTAGAGGCTGGATATTTTGTTTTCTTTCCTTTCTTACTTGTTTATCTATGAGAGTTACATTTCAAGGACTCTGAGCTTTTCACTGAAAAGATAGTGGGAAGAACATGGTAGATTGTTTATACAGGTGCTCCTCTGTGTAACTACTGATAGCCAGAGTCTGGAGTTGAAGTTGAAAGAAAGAAAGAAGATTGAACTGACCTTGAAAGGACCGGAATTGGAGAATTTGAACTGTTTTACTTTAGAGCCTTGGACATTTAGTGGCAGTGACTCGCCTTATGGAATGATTTGTTATTATTATAAATTTTTTTTTCCCACTTCCCTGCTAGCTGGATTTTTATGTTAGGATTTTAGCTCTTTAGCCCAGGAACCAGATTATATTTTTTCCTTTTTTCCCCCTACCTATTCCCTTTTACTCTATTTTGGGTGCTCTTTTTTTTTCTTTTTAAATCAAGGGATTATTATTTTTCTCTTTTTTTTCTTTTGCACATAACTGGAATTAATTGGATTAAGGTGTAAAAGAACCTGGAGATTTCTTTTGTTTTATTCTTTTCTCTTTTCTCTCTTTTTTAAATCATACTTGTTATCGGGGTAGCATTTGTTTACGCCTGTCCTTTTTTCTTTTTTTCCTCATTTTTGTCTTTTCCAGACTTTTGTTTTTGATTTTTTTACCTGAAAACAACTACAAAATGAGTAGAAAAACAACAGCTCCAGTTTCTCCAATACCACCTGCTTCCTCCTCACCATCTGGGGGACAACGATCAATACAGATGATATTGCAACAGGAGAAGGAAAAGGAGGAGGAAGTGAAATTACAGATGATTATGCAAGGAATCCAAAAAATACAAGTAAAAACAGATAATATTGAAAAGAGAACGGAGAATATTGAGAAAAGAATGGAAAAGACAGATGAGAAAGTCGAGAATATTCAACAGATGATGATGAAATATGAGGAAAGACTTAAGAAAATTGAAGAACAAGAAGAACAAAGAGATAAGAAAATTGGAGATGTCAATATCAGATTGAGCGTATAATTATCCTCCTTCAGTGTGCTACATCTTGATGTAATGCGTATCCCTAAGTACTTAACCTTGCTTGCAACCTGTATTTCTAAGACTTCTTCCAACTCTTTCTTTCGTCTTACTAACATGTTCTTTGTTAATATCTTTGTTTTATCTTTATTAATTTTCAAACCTGCTACCTTTCCATACTCTTCTATCCTTTCTATTAATTTAGGTGCTGATTCCAGTGGATCCTCTGGTATAAATACCAGGTCGTCTGCAAAAGCTTGCAATTTATACTCTTCTTTTTTTAATTTTCATTCCTTTTATTTCTTTATCTTCTCTATCCAACACTTATCTTCACCTATTCAACACTTCCAATGTTAACACAAACAGCAGAGGTGGCAGTGGACAACCTTACCTAGTCCCTTTTCTTATATCTATAGATTCTGTTAATTCTCCATTTACCAAAACCTTTGCAGTTTGTTCATGATATATTGTCTCAGTGGCATGCATAAACTTTTTTTTACCAAAGCCCATTTGTGCCAGTTGTAATAACATAAAACGCCAACTCACATTATCAAAGGCTTTCTGAGCATCTAAAAACATCAAAGCCATTTGCTCTTCAGGGTGTGCCTCATAGTATTCCAAACTAGGTGGCATTTACCCCCGACGAGAATTGCAAGAATGTTTAAGAATAAATCGGATAAATGTTGGAAATGTCATCAGATACCTGGCTCATATTACCATATGTGGTGGATGTGTTCGGATGCAAAAAGATATTGGACTAAAATCCACACGTGGTTGGAAAAAATGATAAAACAACATATAGACTTTAAACCGGAAATATTTTTTTGGGAATCATACCAGAAACTTGCAATAAAGAGTTGAAATATTTGATTGTAAATGTTTTAACAGCAGCTAGAATTGTATTTGCTAAGAATTGGAAAAACAATAAAATACCTATGCAGGAGGAAGTGATTAAGAAAATTATGGACTGTGCTGAAATGAGTAAACTGACATTTGAAATTAGAGAACAAGAAGATAAACAATTTTACATGATATGGGATTTGTTCTATCAATGGTTGGATAAAAAGATTTGGTAATGTAATAGACTACATAATTTTGTAATAGAAATTTAATAGATTGATACAAAATATAATATAGACTTATATAACCATTGGATGAAAGTGTAATATAAACTTTATAATAAAATTGAGAATATCTCATACAAATGATGAAATAAATAGTTTAGTCATGCATAAATAATAATTGATAAATATATAAGAATGTTTTATATTGACAATATGAGAATCCTTTTTATAAACTGTGAGTTATGACTACGAAAGGATAACACAAAAAATCTGTAACCAACTGACACACTGTATGTATATAAAACGGAAGATGGCTTTTATGTTTTTATGTTTTGTTTGTATGTTTGTTTTAAAAATAAAAACTTTTTTTTTTCAAAAAAAAAATACAATTCTCACTACAGTTATCACCTGAATAATCAGGTATACATTTTCTTTACTGTAAGTTTCAGGTAAGATCCCCAACAGGAATATTTCTGGTTTTAAATCAATATGCTGTTGTATCGTCTTTTCCAGCCATATTTTTTAGCTTCATCACATGTTCACCACTGGAGCGGTATGTAAGTCTAAGGGCTACTGTTTTTGGAGTCTTTGCACTGGCAGAAGGTGGCCGAACCTCCTCCAGAATCTCTGAAGGCTTATCTTGCCTTTCCCAAGCAAATGCAGCTAGTCTGGTGAGATTCTTGTAGCACTAATGACTAGCAATGAAGCTTCTGTTTGCAACTCCTCACAGGTGGTTCTGGTTGCTTTCACCTGAGACTGAGATACTACTTGGTGGAAGAGCCAAATCTTCACAGCCCTCCAGAACAAGGGTGTCCAACCTTAGCAACTTTAAGACTTGTGGAGTTCAACTCCCAGAATTCCTCAGCCAGCAAAGCTGAGGAATTCCTGGAAGTGTTCTGCCCTGACCTCCTTTTTAGGGCTGAGAGAGAGCGACTGGCCCAAGGTCATCTAGTTCAGGGGTCTCCAACTTGGCAACTTGAAGACTTGTGGACTTCAACTCCCAGAATCCCCCAGCCAGCATGTCTTGAGTTGAAATCCACAATCCAATGTTGCAAGGTTGGACACCCCTGGGTTACAGCGAACCTAGAGGCGGCTGGGGGGTTCTGAGGGCTGAAGTCCACAAGTCTTCAACTTGCCAAGGTTAGAGACCCCTGATCTAGTTGACTTTCATGCCCGTGCCAAGATAAGAATTCATGGCTTTCTACCTACTAAGGCATGGGCATAATCCCGTATCAAATCATCATCTAAGCAGAATAGAATAGAATAGAATAGAATACTTTTATTGGCCAAGTGTGATTGGACACACAAGGAATTTGTCTTTGGTGCAAATGCTCTCAGTGAACATAAAAGAAAAGATACATTCATCAAGAGACTAGATCTAAGCCTACACAAACACACGCTCAACACTCTTCAAATGTTTTGTGTGTCAACTCCCAACCAGAAGAAAAACATTTTGTAAGAGACCACCTGTTCAAGAAAGCCTGTGGCTCTGGTCTTCGACAAAATCTTGGACTTTGTTTAACTCACCTGGAGTCTCTCACTTGGCCAACCAAATGTGGGTGAATTTCACAGCTGGTCTTCTTCAAACCGCAATTTCTCCAAAATATTGACTTTCTTCTGTATTGGGCATTTTTAACTTCTTTCTTGGTGGGTTGGTCCTCCTTCCTCCTTCAGAGAACTCAGCCAACCAATGGGAAGGTGCAGAGCCTCTGCTGGAGACCAATGAAGGCCAGGTTACAAATCTCTCATGTTTGCTTCCTCCTTGCTTCTGAGTGTTGGCACTGGGGTGAGACAGCATGTTACCCAACTGACATTTTACTGGATCTCACCTCCTTTTTCCACATATAAAGTGATTCTTCTGGAGAGGCACATAATAGTCTTCCTTGGCAGATGCCAACTGGTTTCCATATCAGAAGATCACTATTGTCTGTGAGCCAACAGCAATATAAATGTAGTTTTTGCAAGGCTCAAGGATGCTCACACCTCCAAAGTCAACACTCATCCAATCTTCAGGTGACACCTGTCAGGTTTCCAAGCGATGAAATCCAATTAAAAAGAAAAGAACAAAAGTCCATCTTCCAACACAATTTCTTTTATTTAGGAAAGCATCAGATTGGCACAGTCCATGGAAATAGACAACACCAAGCTGGCAGGAATAAGCCACTCCAGCTGGGCAGGAATCAACACTAACAGGATCAGGTGGGTCTTCACTTGGGAAAAACCATGCACAAAAGGAAAATCAGTGGTGAAAAAAGTCAGGTTCTACATTTAGGTAAGAAAAACCAAATGCACAGCTACAGTATATAGGCGGAACCTAGCTCAACAGTAGTAACTGTGAGAGGGATCTCGGAGTCCTAGTACAGAGATCCCTGATCCCAGGATCATGGCTGATTTATGGAAGCTGATTTATGGAAGCTGATTTATGGAAGCTGATTTATGGAAGCTGATTTATGGAAGCTGTTTTTCTACGCCCTGACATTAAATCCCTGCTAATTAGAGAGGATAAACTGTGCTTTTCTTTTGCGGTATACTTTGATTAAATCAAACCCAGAAAATAATCTAAGAAACATATTTTTATTTACAAAAATAACAAACCCAACTGACTACATTACCAGCTGTTAAACACACACAGGCATCTATAAGAAGTTACAGGAAGTGAAGAAGTAAAAGGAAAACTCTTGTTTCAAGCATGTGCAGTAAATCAGACAACCAGGCCTTGAACTGTTGAGAACCAGGCTGAGGAAGTGGCAAGAGAGAATGTGTGCAGGTGTTCTATTTGCAGGAGTGGCAGGTGTGCAGCTGCTCACACAAATAGAGTTGCATGCACACTCACGCACTTGCTCATTGTCAAGTTTGCATGAAGAGATGGACGCGGAGTGCTTCAAGCTCTTTTGTTTATTAGTGACTACAGCTCAGAACGGACCCGCTTTGGCTGCGGCTGCTGCTACTTATAGCCAGCAGCCGCAGTTGCCAGCCAATCAGGGTGCAGGGTTTTCCCGCACTTTTTAAACCAATCATTTCTGACATTTTACAAGAACAGTTCAAACTAAACCAATGACTTTAAACCTGCATACATAACACTCATTACTCGTGCAGATCCGTCCTCTCTTCCCCCCACTCCCTCACTGGTCCACAAAGCCAGAAAGGTTGGGGAAGTCTGTCCTAGTGGACAATCACTTAGATATGGGCCTAGCTGTGTGCTGCAGCTGCCAAAAAAGCCAACACAGTTCCAGACTGCATCAACAGAGGGACAGAATCAAGATCACGTGAAGTGTTAATACCACTTTTATAAGGCCTCGGTAAGGCCACACTTGGAATGCTGCATCCAGTTTTGGTTGCCATGACGTAAAAAAGGGATGTGGAGACTCTAGAAAGAGGGCAGAGAAGAGCAACAAATAGGATTAGGGGACTGGAGGTTAAAACATATGAAGAACGTTTGCAGGAATTGGGTATGTCTAGTTTAATGATAAGAAGGACTGGGGTGACATGATCTTCCAATATCTGAGGGCAGGGGTGGGATTCAAATTTTTAACCACTGGTTCTATGGGCGTGGCTTAGGTGGTGGGCATGGCTTGGTGGTCATGTGACTGGGTGGACATGGCTTGGTGGTCATGTTATTGGCTGGGTGTGGCCAACATCATGCACATCACTCAGTCAGGGCATGCATCTCCTCCCCTGAGACAGGAAGTCTAGTCCTGCCGTAATAAGGGTTAAGGGAGAGGCAGTTTCTGTAAGCAACCCCAGAATGTTTCCTTCCTGCCTTCCTTACAGGATTAGCCCAGTAATTTCTTCTAACAACCAGTTCTCTGAACTGCTTAGAATGTTAACAACCGGTTCTAGCGAATAGGTGTGAACTGGTAGAATCCCACCCCTGTCTGAGGGTTGCCACAAAGGAGAGGGAGTCAAGCTACTCTCCAAAGCACCTGAGGGCAGGACAGGAAGCAATGGATGGAAACCAATCAAGGAGAGACGCAACCTAGAACTAAGGAGGAATTTTCTTAGAGTGCAGAGAAGAGCAACCAGGATGGTGAGGGGACTGGAGACTAAAATATATGAAGAACGGTTACAGGAACTGGGCCTGGCTAGTCTAGGGAAGAGAAGGACAGGGGAGACATAATAGCACTGTTCCAATATCTGAGGGGCTGCCACAAAGAAGAGGGGGTCAACCAGAGGTGGGTCTTCAGCAGGTTCTGACCAGTTCTGGAGAACCAGTAGCGGAAATTTTGAGTAGTTCAGAGAACCGGCAAATCCCACGTCTGACTGGAGACTTTACAGTATCCTCCCCCCTGCCACGCCCACCAAGCCACGCCCACAAGGGGGGAATTTGAATCCCACCACTGGGGGTCAACCTATTCTCCAAAGCACCTGAAGGCCGGACAAGAAGCAACTGTTGGAAGAACTATCCTTCTGGGTTCAGTTCCAAGTGGGGAAAAAGACACTGGAAACATGGAGGCTGTTTGGAAAGATGGTTTCATGGTGGACAGGACCACCTGGCCTGGAGGTCCAAAGTGAAAAGGACGGTCACATGCTTCAAGATGTTGGGTGAAGGAAAAGAAGGGAAAGGGGCAAGATGCTGAGCGTGCCTGGGTTTTATGCCCTCTGTTGCAATTTGAATTTGAGCTTGTATTCTGATTGGTTGTCAGGCTCCCATGGGGCCATGCAGGGGCAACTGTAGGCTGTCCTGAATCCCAGGCTTGGTTAAGCCTTGATGGATGAAGATATAGTGAAAGGGCTTTGGGCAATTCCTATTATAGCTCTACCTGGAGTAGATCTTTGTTATGTAAAATAGACAGGCCCAGGCCAGAGTAATGGCCCATTAGCAAAGGTGGCGGGGCTGAGTTTCTGCTTCTCAGTTTCTACTCAGTTTAGGGGAAATATTCTGCCTTTTTACTATTTCCTAGGATATTTCAATTTTCTAGGAGCGGGTGGGTTTGAACTTCAACACAACAGATGGAAACTAATCAAGGAGAGAAGCAACCTAGAATGATTGTCCTCACTCTTAGGATGTGAGGACAATTAACCAGTGGAACGACTTGCCTCCAGGAGTTGTGGGAGCTCCATCACTGGAGGTCTTTAAGAAGAGACTGGACAGCTATTTATCCAGAATGGTTTAGAACAGGGGCCTTGCCAGCTTTAAGACGTGTGGACTTCAACTCCCAGCATTCCTCAGCCAGTCCTTACGTCTTAAAGTTGCCAAGGTTGGAGACTCCTGGTTTAGAATTTCCTCCTTCAGCAGGGGGTTGGACTAGACGATCTTGAAGGTTCCTTTGATGGGCTATCTGCTAAGATAAAGCCAGGTCATGGCACACACTTCAAAGTAAACCAGGAAGCCTGTAATTGTGGAGTCTGTCTGGCAAGAACAAAGAATGTTTATCCACAGGAGAATCTTCTAACAATCCTGCCTAATTGGGAAGCTGATAAAAGTAACATGAGTTAGCCAACTTGCAGACCTCAGCTAAAAGTTAGGGAATAGAGAATGGCCTGCAGCAAATCAAATGTGTGTTAGATAACTCCTAAGGCAGTCATTAGCTAAGACTTGGGAATAGGGATAGCTGGAGACCAATAGAACAAATTGTAGAATTATTACTAAAATGTTTATTAGATGATATGTCTCATTATCTCACTTTGTCTCACCTTCTCCTTTAGTGAAAATGGATAAAACGTGCTCAATCCTTTGTTCTTGGCTCTTGGCATTTTGACCAGGAGCCCTTTTCCTTGGAGTACTCCAATATGCGCATGCCTGCTTGATATGGCCGCCTTCTGCTGAGCTCTGAACGGCTAGAGGGTTTAACGGCTGTCTGAGAGGGTGTCGGAGGGGCTTGCAACCCCCACAGTACCTGCTTTCAAGTCGGATCATCCCAGGAGGTTGGTGAGATCCTTCACCGGGAGCCGCTGGACCTGGCTTGCGAGCGGGATGGCATCGTTTTCCGGGCTTCTGAGTCAGCGGAAGTGCTCATGTGACTCAGCAAGGACCGCGGATGTGGTGGCGAGCCTAGTGGCTTTGGCGGCGAATGCCGGGAATGCCTGGCGGCTTCCTCCTCATGGATGTCTGACTTGCGGTGTGAGCTGTGGCTGTGTGGGGAGAGGAGCCCCTGGAGGAGCTGGACTTTCCGGGATCCTCCGGGAGCGACGGGGGATGGCGGCTGCGGCTGTGGCTATCCCCTGATCTTTATGTTGGTCGAGGGGCCACCGCGGCATGGTGATTGCCCTGGGGGCAGTTTCCACCCTGGGAGCAACGGAAGAGCAGCCGCGAGAGCCATGAGAATGGAGGGTGCCGCAGTTAGCCCCCATCTGGCTGTTATGGGCGGTGGTTTTGGCCCGCCCTAGGCCGATGGGTGTTTTTGCTGGATTTGATCAGGTCGGCGGTGATGGTGGTGGAGGTACCGGCGGCCTTGCCCATGGGGGCGATGGGGGGCTGGCAGGTGACTCTGGGGGACCCGAAGAAGATCAGTGGTGGTGGTCCCGGAGCCACCGTCGGCCCTAGTCCTGCCCTGGGTCGGCCTTTGCCGGAGTTCTGCCTGCCAATGGTCCGACCGCCCCTCTTTTGTGACCATTGTCGACCGGACCCTGGACTCTCCCGCCACTATCAGCTACTGTTCTCCATCTCATCTCATTTGCTGCTCCTTTTCTGTCATCTGCTTGAATTGCAAGGTGCTCTTCCCACTGGGAGGGAACTATCTGTTTTGTACCTTAGGCCATGGAAGGGTGAGTTTAGACACCCTGGTAGCCGGAGTCTGAAATCCCAGTGTCAGTTC
Organism: Naja naja; assembly: GCA_009733165.1. Lineage (NCBI taxonomy): Eukaryota > Metazoa > Chordata > Lepidosauria > Squamata > Elapidae > Naja > Naja naja. The sequence continues at coordinate 222,522,693 of CM019150.1, read as the reverse complement.
CACACCCTTCGACTTGGTCTTTGGCTGCGGGATCCTATTGTGCCCCTTGCTGGGGTGAGAGACCAGCAGGAGGGACACATTTTCTCCCTTTGCAGCCATTTAAGATCTTTTGTCATCAGTTGTCATCAGTTTAACCGGAGTGCATTGGAGATGCCCGCGGTGAGAGAGCGTGGCCTAGTCCAGATTGAGGCTTTGAACATCTGCCACAGGTCTGCCGTGAGAGGGCAGCCTGGTTCTCTGAATCTGGACCTCCCAATGGACAGCAACCGGGACTTGACCAAGTTTTGCATACCAGACTTTGTTGCCGTTATTGGTGTTGCCATCTCCTTTAACCCTTATGTCCGTTTTTAGATATGCTCTTCTACCATTCAATCTTACACGGTAGCAGAATTGCAGGCCCTGAGGGGACTCCCTCCCTCTCGGGTTTGCCCTATTGTATTATCTTCGGCCTACCTCGAGGATGGGTTATGGAACCCAGAGAGATGGCATGGCAGAGGGATGGGGTGGGGTTGGGGCTCTAACAAAATGTGAAAGAGGGTCACTAGGGCCCCTTTACTTAAATTTTTAATTAAATTTTTAAGAAGGTTAGGGAGGAGGGTGGGAAATGATGCCGGGAGGGTGGACTGCAGCGCGGCTCGCGCAGGGGGCGGGGTTGGGGGCGGGGGGCCTGGAGTGCGGGCTGGGGACCGCGATACCCAGGGTGGTTGGGATTGGCGGGAGATGACGAGGCATAGGGCCAGATCATGTGCTGGGAGTGCATCCTCGCTATCTTCGAGCGGTGACGCGCTCCGACCCTATGACCTCCTCCCCTGGGGGCACGGGAACTGGGACCCCTGGGCTCAGACTGGTGTATTTTAATGCCAGGTCCGTGGCTAATAAGTCTTCCCTCCTCCGCGAGGTGATTGAGGAGGAGGCTGCGGACCTGGCTTGTATCACCGAGACCTGGTTGGGGCCAGAGGGAGGAGTCCCTCTGGTTGATCTATGCCCCCCAGGTTTTCGGATTTTGCACCAGTCACGGGCCCAGGGGAGGGGTGGTGGAGTGGCTGTGGTTATTCGGGAGACCCTGATTCCAAGGGAGGTCGCTGTTCCTGAGATAGGCGGAAGTGAGACCCTCCTCCTGAGGTGGGGGCCTGGTGGTCGGGTGGGTTTGCTGCTGACATACCTTTCCCCCAGCTGTGTGGCAGCAACCCTGCCTGGGTTTCTCGGCGTCCTCTCGGGGGTGGCAGTGGATCTCCCAGGGCTTATGGTCTTGGGTGATTTTAATCTGCCTTCCTGGGGGGTGTTGGGTTTGGCCCAGGAATTCATGTCCTCCATGGGGGCCATGGGCCTGACCCAGCTGATTCAAGGCCCGACTCACGAGGGGGGAAACACCCTTGACCTAGTTTTTGTCCCAGAACAGTGGCGTAGTGACAGAGGGCAGGCTAGTTGTACAACACTGCCCGTCCCATGGTCTGATCACTATCTCCTGCGGCTGGTCTTCCAACAGGCTGCTCCCAACTGCTGGGATGAGGAGCCACTTAGATGGTTCCGCCCCAGACGCCTGATGGACCCTGAGAGGTTCCAGGCGGAACTGGGGTTTTCCCCACTTCCCTTGCCCACAACTCTGCCGAGGACCTAGCAGCCACTTGGCAGCAGGCTGCTGGGGCTGCCCTCGACAGGGTTGTCCCCATGCATCCCCTCATGCGCCGTGGATCCCGGGTGGCTCCTTGGTATACTGAGGAGCTCCGGGAGATGAAGCACCATCGGAGGGGTTTAGAGAGCAGGTGGAGGGCCACCCGCTCCCAATCCGATTGAGCCCAGCTAAGAGCCCATATTAGGACTTACCTGATAGCTATGAGGGCGGCGAGAAGGTCCTATCTCTCCACCCTCATAGCGTCCGCAGATAACCGCCCAGTCGCCCTGGTTAGGGCCACCCACTCCCTCCTATATCCGGGGGAGGTGGTGGGCCCTCTCCGGGGAAGAGCTGAGGAATTTGGTCAATATCTGTCAGATAAGATCGTGTGGATCCGAGGCGGGTTGTGTTCCACCTTGCAGTGGTCTGAGGATCGTGGTGCAAGCAGTCTGGCTGATGTGATCTGGGCTGAGTTCGATCCTGTTTCCGAGGATGAAGTGGACAGGATTATGCGGTGTCTGAGCTCCACCACATGTTTGTTGGACCCGTGCCCTTCCTGGTTGGCTTACGCCTCCAGGGAGGTCACCTGCGGCTGGCTCCGGGCAGTGGTCAACGCTTTGTTAAAGGAGGGTGTCTTTCCCTCTGCCTTGAAAGAGGCAGTGGTGAGGCCCCTCCTGAAGAAGCCTGCCCTGGACCCGACCATGTTAGACAACTTCCGTCCAGTCTCCAACCTTCGTTTTTTGGCGAAGGTTGTTGAGAGTGTGGTGGCTCAGCAGTTTCCACTTTTCCTGGATGAAGCGGACTACCTAGATCCGTACCAATCGGGCTTCTGTCCTGGTTTCAGCATGGAGACAGCATTGGTCGCACTGATGGATGATCTCTGGAGGGCCCGGACAGGGGTTTTTCCTCTGTCCTGGTCCTATTAGACCTCTCAGCAGCTTTCGATACCATCGACCATGGTATCCTTTTGTGACGCCTCGAGGGGCTGGGGGTGGGGGGCACTGTTCTTCGGTGGCTCTCCTCCTACCTCTCGGGGCAGTCGCAATCGGTGTTGACGGGGACAGAGGTCCCCGAGGGCTCACTTGTGGGGTCCCTCAGGGGTCGGTCCTCTCCCCCCTTTTATTTAATATCTACATGAAACCGCTGGGTGAGATCATTCGTGGTTTTGGGGTGAGGTACCACCAGTATGCTGACGATACTCAGTTATACATCTCCACCCCAAACCAGATCAGTGATGCCCTCTCCGTGATGACTTGCTGTCTGGATGCGGTACGGATCTGGATGGACGGAAACATGCTTCGCTCAACCCGCCAAGACTGAGTGGCTGTACATACCGGCATCTCGGTCCAGTCAGGAATGTCCATCGTTGACCATAGGGGGAGTGGTGTTGCCCCCTGTGGATAGGGCACGGAACCTGGGGGTCCTCCTGGATGCGGCTCCATTGGAGGAGCAGGTGGGGGCCGTCGCCAGGGGCGCCTTTGTCCTGGTCCGGCTGGTTCACCAGCTTCGCCCGTTTCTGGACCGAGATGCCCTGCGTACAGTCACCTATGTTCTTGTTACCTCGCGACTCGACTACTGCAACGCCCTCTATTTAGGACTGCCCTTGCATACCATCCGGAGGATTGCAGCTGGTGCAGAATGCGGCCGCGGGTGGTGATGGGAGTTACCTGATTCTCCCATATTACCCCCCTCCTGCGCTGCCTGTATTGGTTGCCGGTTGCACTCCGGGTGAGATTCAAGGTCTTGGCTTTAACATTCAAAGTCCTACACGACATGGGTCCACAATATTTAAGGGAGCGTCTCCTGCCGATATCAAGTGCCAACCGCCCTGTACGGGCACACAGGCAGGGGCTCCTCAGGGTCCCATCGGCAAGTCAATGTCGGCTGGCGGTCCCCCGTCGGCGAGCCTATTCTGTGGCAGTCCCCGACTTATGGAACCAGCTGCCTCTGGACCTCCGTCTGGCCCCTGACCTCCGCACCTTCCGCCGCGATTTGAAGACCTGGCTATTTGACCAAGTCGGGCTGTGACTATCTCACGGGGGGTATGGGATAGTTTTAAAGTATTTTAATTTGGTTTTATTGGGCTTTATAATTGTTTAATTCTTTTTAATTCTTTATTGTATTGTATGTTTTAATTGTGAGCCACCCGAGTCTTCGGAGATGGGGTGGCATATAAGTCCAATAAAATAAATAAATAAATAAATAAATAAATAAATAAATAAATAAATAAATAAATAAAAAGCCATCAGAAAACCTGCACCTCGTGTCTGGTGTCCATCATTGGCTTTGGCACCCAGTTCAGACCCGAATTGGGGACAACACCTTCCAACTCTGAAATGACTCTTCCTGGGCAGCCTCTCAGTCCCAGGAGAACCTCATGGTGATGGGCAGAAGTGATACATGGAGCATCAGTGGAGGAAGACAAAAATGGCACTTGACCAAGCCCAGATCTGCACCCAGCTCTGAGCTAGAATAGAATAGAATAGAATAGAATAGAATAGAATAGAATAGAATAGAATTCTTTATTGGCCAAGTGTGGTTGGACACACAAGGACTTTGTCTTGGTGCAAATGCTCTCAGTGTACATAAAAGAAAAGATACATTCTGTGATGACCCAGAGTATCTCAGAAATATAACAAAACCCAAAATGTAACTAAAAGTCCTTTATTGCCTTCAACTTGGCTTCACTGTTTAATTGTTCACAGTGGAGGTGTCAAAATAACATTTCAAAGGCAAGAAACATAGTTCACATTCAAAGAGCCGATAACGAAGCAAAAGCCAAAAACAAACCGCATTGAATGAAGTTCCCCGACAGACCAGAATAGATAATTGCCAACTTCAGGAAGATAACTAGGAACAGTCCGTTGGAAGAACGCCAACCAAGATAAACCTTCTTTAGAAATCAAACACTAATTTGTCTCCAGTGTCTGTTAGCATGCAGGCCCACACTCTTATGCAAATCTCCCACCTGCAACCCATGAAGAGAATCATGGCCCTCTTCTCCTGAGTAGACCATGTTTTACCCTGATCCTCTCCTCCCTGCATGCCCTGGGATGGATAGGGGATGGGCCTGGGTCCTCCTCTTACTGCTCAGCCAGCCTCTGCCCTTCCCCAGCCTCCTCCACCACCTCTGGAGCCACACTCCCACTCCCTGTTGGCTGTTCCTCCTCTTCCTCAGAGTCAGTCTCCACCAGGGGCATGACACATTCATCCAGGGTCAAGAATCATAAGGTGGAACACTTAATGATAGTCAAAGGGTACAATAAGCAATCAAATCATACCAGGAAACAGTCAATATAAATCTTAAGGATGCAAGCGACAAAGTTACAATCATACAGTCCCAAGTGGGAGGGGATGGCTGATAAGGAGTGATGAGAAGATTAACAGTAATAGTAGCGCAGATTTTGTAAATAGTTGAACAGCTTTGAGGGAATTGTTTGTTTAGCAGAATGATGACATTCGGAGAAAAACTGTCCTTGTGTCTAGTTGTTCTGGTGTGCAGGGCCCTATAGTGTCAATTTGAGGGAAGGAGTTGAAACAGTTTATGCCCAGGATGTGAGGGGTCTGTGAGTATTTTCACAGCCCTCTTTTTGACTCGTGCAGGATACACAGGTCCTCCATGGAAGGCAGGTTGGTAGCCATTGTTTTTTCTGCAGTCCTAATTACCCTCTGGAGTCTGTGCCTGTCCTGTTGGGTTGCAGAACCAAACCAGACAGTTATAGAGGTGCAGATGACAGACTCCCCCATTCCTCTGTAGAACTGGATCAGCAGCTCTTTGGGCAGTTTGAGCTTCCTGAGTTGGTGCAGAACGAACATTTTTTGTTGTGCTCTTCTGATGACGTTTTTGATGTTAGGTGTCCATTTTAGGTCATGTGATATGATAGAACTTAGAAATTTGAAGGTCTCTACTGTTGATACTGGGCTGTCTAATATTGTAAGAGGTGGTAGTATGGGAGGGTTTCTCCTAAAGTCTACCACCATTTCTATGGTTTTGAGTGTGTTCAGTTCCAGATTGTTCCGGTTACACCATGAAGCAAGTTGTACAACCTCCTGTCTGTATGCGGATTCATCATTGTCTCAAATGAGACCAATCACTGCTGTATCATCTGCAAACTTCAGTATTTTAACAGAGGGATCATTTGAGATGCAGTCATTGGTATATAGGGAGAAGAGAAGTGGAGAAAGCACACGGCTTTGGGGGGGGGCTGTGCTTATTGTACAGGTATCAGATGTGATTCTGCTTAGCTTCACCTGATGCTTACTGTCTGTTCATGGTGGTGGGGCCAGCAGGGAAGTGCCTGCAATTCTGGCTTCATTGCATCAGCTGGTTGCTTCTCCACTGACCAGGTTTAAGGCCACTCTTTTGCGGGGAGGCCAGGCAGGAAAAGCTGACAATTTGAGCAGAATAGTTTCAAGTAAAGCTTAGTTAGGTACACAAAGGTTGTGTTAAGAGTTGTTTATTTAGCATCATTTTCAGAGCAGACTCAAGGATGTGAGGAAGGAAGTGCATAGTACATAAAGCTTTGCTTGGCTTGTTCTAGAGAATGGCAGAGGTGTGGTGGGGAGGCGAGGGGGAAGATTACACAGGATAGATTGGTTTTTTTAAAAATTGGCAACGTTGAAGCTGAAAGGTGAGAATCCGGGCATATTCTTGAAAAGGCCTGGCAGATTTTCAGGCTGGCTGTTTCTGCCTGTGAACAAATGGAGGAAGCCTGGAAATGGGCTGGTCTTATTGCAATGGTGAACTTGGATTGTTGCATACAGAGTGGTGGCTGTGATGACTTGGTAGGTATTAAATACTGCAGTATTATTTATCCTTGTATTACCTCTTATTTCCCCTTTCTACTAATTGAACACTTTGAGTGCAATTATTATTACTTTCTCTGTTGTCTTGCAAGTGTAATGAGAGTTTCTCTACCCAAAACAAATTCCTTGTGCGTCTAATCACACTTGTTGAAATAACTATTCTGTTCTATTCTATTCCATTCTGTTCTGTTCTGTTCTGTTCTATTCTATTCTATTCTATTCTATTCTATTCTATTCTATTCCATATAATAATATAATATAATGTAATGTAATGTAATGTAATGTAATATAATATTATATTATATTATATTATATTATATTATATTATATTATATTATACAATTAACCAGTGGAACAACTTGCCACCAGAAGTTGTGGGTGCTGCATCCCCCAGAGGCTTTCAAGAAAAGACTGGACAACCATTTGTCAAAAAATGATATAGGTTCTCCTGCTTGAGCAGGGGGCTGGACTAGAATTCCTCCAGGATCCCTTCCAACTCTGTTCATCTGTTATTCTGTCAAGAGCAAGCAAGCAGAATTACTCGGGAGGAGTCTCCAAGAGGTTTATTAGGGGTCTCTGAAGCTCTCTGACCTTGGTTGGTTTTATGCAGACGTCCCTTTACCCAAACTAGGTAACATCACCAGTTTCATTGCTAGTCACCTCTGATACAAGGATCTCGCCAGACTGACTGCATTCCCCTGAGAATGGCAAGGTAAGGCTTGGGGGATTCTGGGGGAGGCCAGCCCTGGGCTGCTTTCTGCAGCACGAAGACTCCAAGCTCAGCCCCCTCTTAACGCCTCCCTCCAGTCTGAGTTTCCACCACACCACGCTTCCTTTTCTGTCCGTACCCAGATTTATAATCCAGGCATCTTGCAACAGCCATGGTCCCTTGTTGTGCTCCTCTACAATATTTCCAGTGACCCTTCACAGATGAAGAGGGGTTGGCCAGAGAGCTGACCAACCAGTATGGGAGGACAGAGGGTCTTGTTGGGTGAGAGGGAGGAGAGTCTGGGTCCTGGGCTCCTCGGGATGACCCAGTGAGGCTGAAGATGCCATCTGAGACAGTCCTCTCTGGTAGGATTAAATATTTATTTATTTATTTATTTATTTATTTATTTATTTATTTATTTATTTATTTATTTGACTTGTATGCTGCCCCCTCTCCGAAAGGACTCAGGGTGGCTCACAACTAAAAACAAACAATAAGTTAATTACTTAAAACGCTATTAAACAATTACAAGCCAATTGATCTAAAACCCTGATACAGTTACTAAATTAAAAATTTTTAAACCACCCCCCCAAGAGGTCAGCACAGCCTGGCCTGCTCAAATAGCCAGGTCAAATATTGACCAAATTCCATTCATAAATTGGCAAAAATTTAGGATTTGCTGTACTAGCCAATGTCTCCCTCTTCTGCTGGAGTGCTCAAGCCGTGAACACCAGTAGCAAGGATCCACATAGTTGTGGGAACATCATCACTGGAGGTTTTAAAGAAGAGACTGGACTGCCATTTGTCAGAAACGGTGTAGGGTCTCCTGCTTGGGCGGGGGGTTGGACTAGATGACCTACAAGGTTCCTTTCAACTCTATTAATCTGTAATCTGATCCCCCACTTGGTGAGGAGATGGGAGTGCCTTCTAGTCATGGGAACTCTTATTTGTTTGTTTGTCAAACATGTACAAGATAGCAGGTATAAGTATGAACATAAACATGGACAAAGGAAGTAAATACAGATAAATGAGAACAGTAAGACAAGGAACAGTAGGCATGCTGGTGCACTTATGCACGGCCTCTTTAAGGACCTCTTAGGAATGGGGTGAGGTCCATGGTAGACAGTTTGAGGTTGAAGCTGTGAGGGGTTGAGGGGCTGTAACAATAGAGTCAGGTAGGGCATTCCAGGCATTGAAGTCATATTCTGAAGTCATATTCTGCTGGTGAAATCATATTTTCTGCAATCGAGCTTGAAGCAGTTTACCTTGAGTTTGTGTCGATTGTTTGCCTGTGTGTTATTGTGGTTGAAGCTGAAGAAGTCATTGACAGGTAAGACATTGTAGCAGACAATTTTGTGTACTATGCTTAGATCGGACTGCAGGCAATGCAGTTCCAGATTGTCCAAACTCAAAATTTCAAGCCTGGAGGCTTAGGGAATACTATTGTGAGTGGAGGAGTGGAGAAATTTCTGGAGAAATACCTCTGAACCCGCTCAATTGTGTTAATGTCAATATACAATGTGGATTCCAGGCAGACGAGCTGTATTGGAGAATAGGTCTGGCAAAGGTTTTGTATGCCCTAGTTAGCAATTCAACATTGCTGGAGAAGAAGCTTCGCAAAATATGGTTAACAACAACACTGCCTTTTTGGCAATGCTGTTACAGTGAGCTCTGGGGCTTAGTTTGTTTGAGATGAGTTCTCCTAGGTCCTTGATGGAGTGAGGGTCTTGCATAGAAAGAACCAAAGAGAAGCTGATGTATGAAGGCACATGCTCAGAATTTACCTGACCTGGTTAAGGCCACACCTAGAGTCCTGCATCCAGTTTTGGTCACCACATTTTAAAAAAGATGTTGAGACTCTAGAAAAAGTGCAGAGAAGAGCAGCCAGGATGATGAGGGGACTGGAGACTAAAACATATGAAGAATGGTTGCAGGAACTGGGCCTGGCTAGTCTAGGGAAGAGAAGGACCAGGGGAGACAGGAGAGCAGCCTTCCAATGTTTGAGGGGCTGCCACAGAGAGGACGAGGGGGTCAAGCTATTTTCTCAAGGGCCCGAAGGCCAGAAAAGGAGCAATGGATGGAAACTGAACAAGGAGAGATTCAACCTGGAAATAAGGAGGAATTTTCTGACAGTGAGAACCATCAACCGATGGAACAGAAGTTGCCTTCGGAGGTTGTGGGAGCTTCATCCCTGGGGGCTTTCAAGAAGAGACTGCACTGCCATCTGTCAGGAATGGTGTAGGGTCTCCTGCTTGGGTGTGGGAGTTGGACTAGATGACCTCCAAGTTCCCTTCCAACTCTGTTCTATTATTATTCTATTTTATATCAGTCACTGTTGAGCTCTAACTCTGTTGACTGTCATGCAACCAACCAGGGGGCCAACAGCCACAGAGTCTGGGGGGACCCTCACAAAATGTCAGAATTCGGGATTGAGGGGTAGGGGACCCCCTCAGTTTACCTGATGGGCAATTCTGAAGTGCCACCTGCTTCCTTGGTCCAAGAGGGGAAACAAAGCCACCTTGGCTAATTGGTGGGATTTAAGTGTTGTACCTGATGATTCTTGACTCTTGACAAAATATATCTTTTCTTTTATGTACACTGAGAGCATTTGCACCAAGACAAATTCCTTGTGTGCCCAATCACACTTGGCCAATAAAGAATTCTATTCTATTCTATTCTATTCTATTCTATTCTATTCTATTCTATTCTTATTGTACCCTATGACTATCATTACCTGATGATTCTTGACTCTTGATGAATGTTCTTTTCTTTTATATACACTGAGAGCATTTGCACTGAAGACAAAGTCCTTGGGTGTCCAATCGCACTTGGCTAGGAAAGAATTCAATTCAATTCAATTCAATTCAATTCTACTCTCTATTCTATTCTATTCTATTCTATTCTATTCTATTCTATTCTACTGCAGATGAAGAAGGCCTACTGGGAAATCTCCATTCACTGTGGGTAAAAGGAAAGGACCCTGTCAAGTAAGTATTGGGCTGTGAGGAAAGGAGAATGGCTCAAAATGGCCCTGGATTTCCACAGACGAGGGTGGATGTGCTCTCAGATCAACACTTGGTTTCCCTCCACAGTACTAGCTGGTCCCTATGGAAGGCAGGATGAATGATATGGTGCCCATAGAAGAGAATCTCTGTAACTATGGTTGAATTGTGGAGTCCTTGGTGCTCTCTGAGCTTGGTGGTTTTCTTACAGATATTTCGTTACCTAGCCTTGTAACATTGTGGTGTTTGTCTGCATGGAGACTGTTATGTATGCAGGTTTGAATGTGATTGGTTTAGTTTGAACTGTTCTTGTAAAATGTCAGAAATGATTGGTTTAAAAAGTGCGGGAAAATCCTGCACTCTGATTGGCTGGCAACTGCGGCTGCTGGCTATAAGTAGCAGCCGCAGCTCAGCCAAATCGGGTCTGTTAAGAGCTGTAGTCACTAATAAGCTCTTCACTGAAGCACTCCGCGTCTGACTCTTCATGCAAATCTAACACTGGCGACAAAGGTGGGATCCTTCCTGAAGAGAAGACGATGCGGAAAACAAGCCGAGAGAGATGGCTGCGCTGAACACCCCCCCCAGCCCCGTTCAATCTGATGGCAGAAGACTGGGACTCGTATACGGATCGTTTCCAAATGTATTTGGAGGGAAATGATCTCACTGACATTTCCGAGAAGTGGAAGAGGGCGGTCCTTCTTACGCACTGCGGTCCAGCAGTTTTCAAGATGGTGAAGGCATTGGTGGGAGCTGCAGACGTGAAGGTAATGGAATGGCCCAACTTAGAAAAGCTGTTAAGAGCCTGTTACGCGCCACAAGTATCATGCCTCATTAAGAGACACGAGTTTTACTGTCGGGATCAAGGGGAAAGCAAAAATGTAAATGACTTCGTGGCAAGTTTAAGGGACATTGGGGGTGCATGTGAATTTAACAACTTAGAAGAGGCCATGCGGGATCGATTTGTTCTAGGCCTTAAAGACAAGGTATTACAGAGCAATTTATTAATGAGACCTAAGATCACGCTGAAGGAAGCAATAGAAGAGGCCTCTTCGGCAGAAGCCACCAAGTCCTCAGCAGCAGCCATGAAGAAAATTAACAAGGCCTCCAGCCATCCTGATGTGGAAAAGTCCACAACAACTCATTGAGCAAATAGATTCTGAGTCAGACTGTAGTGAGGTGGAGGAAGGAATTTATAGACTCAGAATGGAGAGGAAAAAGAAAGACCCGGGGAGAAAGAGGCAAGATTTTTACTGCAGAGGTTGTGGGGGAAGCCACCCCCACACTGAATGCAAGTTTCTTGATACCATCTGTCTCCGTTGTGAAAAAAGAGGTCACCTAGCAAGAGTCTGCCAATCATCCAGAACTCCACCCCACAGAAGAAAGTTTCCTGATAAAGAAATCAAGCCTAAGAACTTCAGTGAGAAAATGGGGAGAAGCACAGAAGCAAATGGGAAGAATGAAACTCATCAAACAGTCACCATTGGTCATTCTTCACCCTTAAGAAGCAGAAAAGTACATGTAAAGGTACTAATTGAAGGAAGGCCTTGCCAAATGGAAGTGGACTCAGGCTCCTATTTATCTATGGTGTCATGGGACACTATTCACAGACTACTCCCAAACATTCAGAAGAAACATTTCCAGAAGGAAGCACTGACTCTTACAGACTACCAAGGGAACAAGATTCCAGTAGTTGGAACAAGAGAATTCAACGTGAAGTTCAAAGGCCACACCAAACGTTTGCCTCTGACCATTGTGGACAAGGACCGCCCAAGCTTGCTGGGACTTGAGTGGTTCAATCCATTAGGCATCAAGGTGATTGGCATCAATCATGTGAGCAACACTGAATGGGAGGAGGCCTTGAAGTCTGAGTTTCCAGAGGTCTTCAGCGACGGATTGGGCAAGTATATGGGACCCCTATCACTTTCAACCTAGATCCCAAGGTGCCCCCAATTCGCTTAAAGCCCAGAAGGGTCCCATTTGCCTTAAAGGAAAAAATTGATGCACAATTAGATAAACTAATAGCTCAAGGAGTTTTAGAGCCCACTGACCACTCCAGATGGGAGACACCCATAGTCACACCAGTCAAGACTGATGGGTCAGTAAGAATCTGTGGAGACTATAAGGGGACATTGAACCATGCGCTTCAACAGAGCGCATATCCAGTTCTAGTGGTGCATCATTTATTACATTCACTTGGCAGGGGTACATCTTTGCCAAATTGGATCTGGCCCAGGCATATCAACAACTAACAGTTGATGATGCCACTGCAGAGGCCCAAACCATTGTGACTCATAGAGGTGCCTTCAAATGTAAAAGGTTACAGTTTGGAGTAAGCGTGGCACCAGGCATCTTCCAAAGCCTTATGGAAAGGATGCTCCAAGGACTGCCAGGGGGTAGTGCAAAACAGATTTGCAAGCCTTCCTTGGACTTATTAACTTTTATCAAATGTTCCTACTCAGAAGGCAACCATTGCAGAACCATTACACAGATTACTGGACAAAAAATCTGTTTGGGTCTGGGCAGGAAGGAACAATCAGCATTAACAATATTAAAGACTAATCGTGTCTGATGCTGTACTGATACAGTTCTCTGAGAATTTGCCTGTTATACTGACTTGTGATGCATCCCTTTTGGAGGGTTGAGCCACAGGCTTCCAGCGGGAGGGAAGCCCCTATTGCATTTTACTCTCGCACTTTGACCAAAGCAGAGAGGAATTACAGCCAATTGGACAAGGAAGCATTGGCAATTGTTGCAGCTGTCAAGAAATTCCATGAGTATCTATATGGGAGAACATTTACCATTGTCACAGATCACAAACCTTTGTTAGGCATTGTGGCAGGAGACAAACCTACACCCACTATCCTGTCACCAAGAATGCTGAGGTGGACTGAATTTCTTGCTGCTTATTCATACAAGCTCATCCAAAGCCTGGCAAAGACATTGGCCATGCTGATGCTTTGAGTCGCTGCCCACTTCCGTTTCACACTGAGGACTTTGAACCTGAGGCACACACCTTCTTCCTAGAAACTGTTGCCAAGCTTCCAGTACACGCTGCTGAAATTGCCAGAGAGACTGCCAAAGACACTTTATTGGCTCCTGTTATAGGCTGGATTAAGAAAGGTTGGCCTTTTCAAGACCTACCTCACCTTGCCCAACCTTTTAAAAGCAAACTGAATTATCTGTATTAAGAGGATGTATTTTGTGGGGTAACAGGGTGGTTATTCCTGCAAAACTGCAAAAAGAGGTTTTGGAAATGTTACATGAGGGTCATCCAGGTATTGTAAGGATGAAGGGATTGGCCAGGAGTTATGTATGGTGGCCAGGTATTGACAAAATGGTTGAACACTGGGTTGCATCTTGTCCCAACTGTCAGGTAGTCAGGCCTGCCCCACCTCTCGCCCCCACACAGGAATGGGAATGTCCTAGGGGCCCATGGTCCAGGATTCACATTGATTTTGCTGGCCCTACCAGAGGGCACACTTTCCTTATTATAGTAGATGCATATTCCAAATGGCTAGAGGTCATCACTATGGCATCCACCACCACTGATGCTGTCATCAAGCAGCTTAAAAAGCTTTTTGTAACCCACGGGTTACCTGATGTTCTTGTCTCTGACAATGGCCCTCAATTTACATCCAACCTTTTTGAATCCTATCTAGCACAACAGGGTATCAGACATGCCCTGACTGCCCCTGGGCACCCTTGACTAACGGCCGGGCTGAGCATGGTATGTTTTACCAAAGAAAAGCTTCAGCAATTGGGCCCTGGGGACATCACTGAGAAAGTTGAAAAACTTCTTAGTGTTCAGCACATCACTCCTAACCCATCAACTAACTTATCCCCAGCAGAGTTGTTGATGGGTAGGAAACTAGGTCTTCCCTTGACCGCCTTCATCCCACTTATGCACCCAATGAGCCACTTGATTCCACTAGCAAGGTTCGCACATTCAGTGTGGGTGATTCTGTTTATGCTAAGAACCTTATGGGTGAACCTTCATGGATTCCTGCTGAAATAACTCAAACCACAGGTCCTCGTTCTTACAGGGTGCAAACAGAGGATGGAATCCTCTGGAGCAGGCACATTGATCAGCTTAGATCCAGATTACCTCAGGAACATTGCAATTGTTCCTCTCTAGTTCCCATACCTAATGCTTTTTCTAGGGGGGAAGGGGAGGAACATGAGGATAATCAGCAAGCAAGAATCAACCCCATGTGTAACGAGCCATTATGACAGGAACCATCCCAAAACCTGTCACAATGCCAAAATCCATCCTTAGAAGTGGAAGATTGCACATCACTACCTGACTTGGGTGCTGACATTGGAATGGAGATGGGTTGGGAGGAGACCAGATTCTAACAATCAAACAGGGTCTTCTTTCACAGGAAGTCCCAACAGGGAAATGTCAGCAGACACATTTCCCCTCTCACTGGGTGAGAACGTTAAAACTTCTGAACCACGAAGGTCTCAACGTACACGTAAGAGCCCCACCTATTTAAAAGAATACATTAGATAGGTTGGGGTTTGAGTATGGACTGAACCTAGTGGGGAGGGGTGTTATGTATGCAGGTTTGAATGTCATTGGTTAGTTTGAACTGTTCTTGTAAAATGTCAGAAATGATTGGTTTAAAAGTGGGAAAACCCTGCACTCTGATTGGCTGGCAACTGAGGCTGCTGGCTATAAGTAGCAGCCACAGCCCAGCCAAATCGGGTCTGTTATGAGCTGTAGTCACTAATAAACTCTTCACTGAAGCTCTTCGCATCTGACTCTTCATGCAAACTTAACAGAGACAACCAAGTTCAGGGAGCACCAAGGACTCCATTGCTTCATTGCTCCAAGGACTATGCAGGTAGATTTCCACCCTCAGAGATCTTTGCGCTTCTTGATCAAGCTCACCTTTGAGCCAATTCTTTGCAATGCTCTAAAGCTCCATCAGAGTGATACATACAGTCCAACTTCCTTTAAATTCTCAAGGAAAGACATGCAGAGGTTGGGTTAGATCTTGCCCCTGCGTAAGAGGGTTTACAAGACCCCTCTCTCTGTTTTTCCACACATGTACAACCTGTGTGTTATTTTGTTTACATTTATTACCAGGAGAAGTTGAATGGTACATGCCATTCTAAAGGAAATTCAATACACAACTCCCTGTAACACCACTGAGACCAGGACCTCCTAAAGCTAATGTACTGTATATAAAGTAGCCTAGTTAAGTGTGAAGGTCTGTGAGTCTACCTGTCCATGCACCCATGCATCCATGCACCCATGCGTCCATCCATCTATCCATCCATCCATCTATTCATTCATCCATCTATTTATCCATCCATTTATCCATATATCCATTTATCCATCTATCTGTCCCTCCATCCTTCCAGCCATCCATCCAATCATCTATAGATACACATAATCATCTTCTTACATGCAAAAGTTGGTAAGTTAGGTTCCCAGTAGAGGTTGGAACCTTCATCTCTGAGGGTTCCCAGTAAGGACAAACTGATCACACTGGGATTCCTGGGGATCAATAGATCAGATGACCTGAAAAGTGCATGGAGGAGTGATGACAATCAGGGAATAATTCCCCTGACAGACACAAAGGTCTCCATTTTAACCAAAGAAGGAACAGGGGAAAGCTAGGAATGCATCTCGTTTATTTGGAGAGCAATTGGCATTCCGTAGGAGCGCTGATGGCCCCACCAATGCAAGGCGTGGCTTCTCTACTGGGTGCCGTAGGCCTCCACTTCACAGACGGTCAAGTAGTCCTCCCTGGGTAAGTGGATACTGATGTAGCGGCCTTCCTGCCCATTGCAGTAGATGGTGGTGATGGAGCCCAGGCTGGTGTTCAGGATAATCCCACAGCTGTGGGGCAAGAGAGGTCACGTTAGGAGGGCAGTCCTCGCCCCTCACCTGCTGGTCACCCCATGCTCCCCCTGAGAACACAATCCCCAGGCAAACTCTGGGGGTGATTCTGCAGGAAATGTGTGTTTTTTAAAAAATTTGATTGCTTTCTCAGGGTCATCAACTGTTCTGACCCAAACCTTGTTCCAAGGAAACCATCACCAAACAGAGGTAAAAGCAAAACTTTTAAATGCTTCTCTGCAAATTCATTTCATTCACAGTTAAAAGGCTATGAAAACTAATCGTCTCTGATGAGAATGAGTCTTGCCAAGGTGGTGCAAGGCTGCCAAGGACACTAGATTAAATTGCAAGGAAATATTCAAAACCAAAAGTCTCCAAACACAAACCAGGATAGTCCAAACTTCCACAAGGCTTGAAGTGCAAGAACGTCTTTGCAAAGAATCCCACCTCTGAGGGCTGGCTTTTATCTCTTAAGGGAGGGGCCATCACCTTGCAGCCTTACTCCTGAGTCACCCATGTTGCTGCAGCTGCTCTTTCCTTCAAGCAGCCCTGGGCGCACATGCACTGGGCACAGGCTCCTCCAGGACCTCTTCCTCACTGCTGCCAGCCTCCATAATCTCCGAAGGCAGCACTCCACTCCCTGATGGTCCTGGCCCCATCCCTGCATCACACGCAGGCCCCTCATCCGAGTCCTCGCTCTCCGAGGCCTCAACTGTCCACACCTGCTGCCAGCGAACCACAACATCATCATCTTCATTTTTCTGGATCCATCTCTGAAGAATGCTACTGTCAAGCATGAGAAACTTTGATTGTTTTTTAAACTCTCAGGGTCATCATCAACTTGATTTTTCTGGATCCAGCTCTGAAGAATGCTACTGTCAAGCATGAGAAATCAGGAGAGCCGGGCAGTTCAAAAGATTGTATAGGTTTATGGCAAACTGAGTCTCTCTACAAGAATCTGAGCTACTAATGATCAAAGCAAACTGGCCGTAGATAAGAGTCAGCAGAATTCAAGGTGGGCTGGACTTGGATCTCTTGTGGGCATGAAGGGATGTGAGAGTCGAGACCGATGATGTGTTTGACCCCTTCCTCCCTCAGGCTCAGCCTGGTCATCTCCTATAGCTACAGCCCTTGTTTTTTGGTCCTGCTCTGAAGAAGGCTACAGTCTTCATCAAGGGCCACATGAATTTATCCAGCCCAATTTTCTCCCTGACCCGGATGGCTCTCTTGGCCAGATCCATCCCCTGGAGTTGGGCAGCTAATCAGTTCAAATAAACAAACATATAAATAAAATCCCAGATCTAATGAGAGAGAGGGGAAACCTGTGCAATTTATCCACCCGTATCTTAAAATCTCTTTTTTGCTCCCTTATACAACAGTTTCTCTAAGTGCAATAAAATGATCGAATCCACCTATATTTAATGTTGTCTTTTCCTAATTTTTTGTTTTAGTTTTAAATCTTGCCCCAAATGCTTTGGAAGCCTCTTTTCTGCTCCAAGAGCATCTTTTTTGAGGTTCAGAGACCAGAACCAAAGTCCAAGGAGAGAAACTGCCTTTGCTACCACAGCCTCATATCAGGTGCTTTACCCAGTTCTGAGGGAAGCCACGTTCTAGATTTGCAACATAAATGATAGCAAAAATTAACAATCAGGTGGTATTCGCACAGTCTCCCAAACAACTGATAACACAACTTAGCCAGATGTATCCAGTCTTTCCCTGCCTCTTGGGGGACCAAGGAGGGAGGTGATCGCACAATCTCCACATCAATGCAGTTATGGTATCTTGGGCCCCTGGACAAAGTCAGCATTTCATACCCAACAGCACCCCAAAATCTCCTGTACTGGCTGTGGATTCTGTCTATTCTGGCAATGCCCCAAATACCTGGAGGACTCCAGTTGGGGAGGACTGACTCAAAAAAGCCACTTACAGAGGGTTGGCTCTTCCGTGGTCATCCAGAGAATCTCCTAAGTGCACCTCCGCTTCATACAGCCTTTCTCCACAGCAGTCCTCACGGTTTTTCAACACCACCACATAGATTTTACGAGGCTCCCCCAGGTCCACCAGCAACCAGGGGTTTCTCTCCAGGCCACTGTGGGTGCAGGAGCCATGGCTCCAGGTCCCATTGCAGTTCCCATCCACGGCTTTGTCTGGTGATCCAATACCGTCATAGAAGTAGCTGGAAGACTGGGAAGTCGGCTTCCCTAAGGCCAAATTATTTGCGCCTGCACCTGCAGGAGAGAACGGAGGAGATCCTTCAAGCAGAGAATGGTTGGGAGGAGAAGAAGAAGGGAAGGTGCAAAGCCACAAGGGCAACGTTTTGGAGACACGAGGAGTAAGTTTTGAAATGGGTTGAAAGAAGTGAAGCTGAGTGCAATGCTACGTTCCTTTGCTATTTGGGGAGGAACCCCTTGGCCTCCTTTTCTTCCACTCCCAGAGAAGATCTGGACCTCATCGCAGTAGGTTCAATGAGATCCATGTCAAGTGGCCATTTACCACGTGATGTTGCTCCACTGGAGACCGTGTGGCTGATGGATTCGTAGGACAGATTAGGGAGAGCAAATATCCAGTTGGCCTGAAGTGCTGTGGGCAATTACACCCCTCCCCCTCCCCCAGTTTATACTCTATTGGCTTGTTCCTCTGCAAGTGTCTCCAGGGGACACCCAGATGTTCTGAAGTGTGCGAGCATCGAGAAACAAAGGACACACATCAAAGGAACATAATGCCCAGTTTGTTGAGAAACATACAAGCAGAAGTCCCTGCTCCCAAGAACGTCCCACCGTGGCTGTGCAACAGACCCACTGAAGTTCAGGATCTCGTGGCCCTTGGTCCCTCCGAGCAACAACTATGGTATGTGTTGCAGGCAGTGCGCTGGTATCTGAAGGTGCTACAAGACTAAGAGGAGAGACTGGGAGATGACTACTGGATGTTGAGATGGCCATCTGTATCACACACACACACACACACGCAACACACAAGGATCTTTAGGTGGTTCTTACCTATAGGTGGAGGCCTGCAACTCTGAGCTACTGCAGGGCCTGCCAGGAGGGTCACGGCCAGCAGGCCCCCCCAGACGATGAACTTCATCCTGCAAGCAAGGAGGGGAGAAATCAGGAAAGGCGTGGCAGGGCGACGTAGAGATGATGAAGAGCTGGCTTCCTCTGCTCAATACACCTGAGCATCAGGACTGGCCACGGAGACCCAAAGGAAGTTGGCAGAACCTTGAAGGTTCTCCCAGAGGTCCATCAAGAGCACTCCTGAAATCGCTCCTCTGTGCCTCTTCCCTCACCTGGCCTTCCCCACACGCTGATGTCGATCCCATTAAAAACACCAGGGTGGGTTTATTGGGGTGGCCCCACTTCCTCGGGCCATCCCATAATTTCACCCACCCCTCCTTCAAGGGCTCGCTCTGTGGTCAGTCCTTCCTTCTTTCCCCGCCACTCACCTCCTTCAATCTCTTGGTGATGTCCAAAGGGCTGGATCTCCTTCCTAGATGGGGAACAAGGGCAGCTCCTTTCCACCCACAGGTGCTTCAGGTGAGCCCTGGGCCTCCCTCTGACCAGCCTCGGTTTTATCTGGAGGCCAGAGCAAAGGTTGGCCTCTTTCCCAACTCAGGGGGACCTTCAGGTTTGCTTTGCTACAAGATTTGTCACCAACTTAGCAAACATGGAATCTTCTCTCCAGTGTTTTAATCACCATGACCCATCTCCAACAGGTATTAGCTCTCTCCCACAGTGAACGACAACACATTGCTTTTTAGCAGGAAACTCTGCGTTGCCATCCAGCTCACGATAAACTCTCAGCAAACACTGGGTTTCTTCACTCAGCCCTGAATTTCACAAGGCCTCTGGGTCTTATGCATGGAATGGGGGTAGTTTGCTTCGTTTTACAAGCAAAAGTTTCACAAACTCAAGGGTTTTTTAAAGAAAAAACCATGGCTGCATCAATTAAGCCAACTGTTTTGTCCATAATTATCTTCTCCAACCCCACCTCCTTGTCCACATAAATAAAAACATTGGCTGTTGCCTCTGTTGAAGACCCAAGGGTGAGAAGCAGCAGTGGGATCCTACCTGTTCAACTACTGATTCGGTGATTGGTTGTGTGCAGAGGTCCGCACACACCTAACATGCGCGCACCTAACACGTGCACACCTAATGTACACGCACCTAATGCACGCATGCAGCTTTCCACACACCAGCTGAGGCTCTGTCACACCAATCAGCTGAGAGGATACAGAGGAGGAAAGTGTAGGGGCAGGTGAGAGGGCTGATCCTGCGTTTTTTCTTCTTCCTCCTGTCAGCAGATTGTCTTTCAACCCAACCGGTTTTTTGCAACCGATTCCGTTGAACCGGGCCAAACCGGTAGCATACCACCACTGGTGTGTGCAGCAATATTCTCCAACAGATTCTGGTTTCCTGCAGGAGCCAGGATCCTCAAGAACTGGGCCCTTCCAGGAGAGGACCCTCAAGATCCTTTGACCTCCCATCATCTTCAGAAGATGCCTGAGCAAGCCATCCACAGCTACAGAGCTCCAAAGTACCCGGGACAAGCTCTGCTCCAGCAATGTCCATCGAAGTGGGGACCCCCCTGTTCATAGGAGACCAGGAGGGGGTCTGGTCTTGGGCATTTTCTCCACAGACTTCTAAAAAACTCACCTGGAGTCTGTCACCAACCAAATGAACTTTCCCAACCGCTCTTCTTCAACCTGCGATTTCTGCAAAATATTGGCGTTCTTCTGCAGCAGATGTTTTTAACTCCCTTCCCAGTGGGATGAACTCTTCCTTCAGGGGAGCCAACCAGCCAATGGAAAGTGGCAGAGCTTCTGCTGAAGACCAGGCACCCAATCAAGACCAGGTTTCAAATTCCCCCAAAGTGGTTTCCTCCCTACTTCCTGGGTATTGACAGTGAGGGGAGAGGACACACGACACAACCCACATTCTACCGGATCTCACTTCCTCTTCCCAGGTGTTCAGGGACTCTCTTCTGCACAGGTACATAATAGTCTTCCTTGGCAGATGCCAACTGGTTTCCACATCAGAACCTCATCCTTGTCTGGGAACAAAGGGCAACATGAATGTTGTTTTTGAAAGGTGCAACCATGCTCACACCTCCAAAGTCAACACGGGTTCTGGTAGCTTCCAGATCGCTTCCTCCCAATCCTGAAAAACGCTATTCCGTAAGAAGAGAATATTTCCAAATTAAAGTCAGAAAACAGCTTCCTTGCAATGAAAGTGAACCACACTGACATGCCTCATCGAAGGAAACATGGAGCTGCTGTTCACTGATGTTTGTGAAAAGTAGTCAAATTGCCATCATTTTTTTTTAAAACAAGTTTTATTCCATTTTTCCAAAACAACATTTTAAAAAAAGCTCTTTTCGGTGTACAACATAATTCCGGGTCACTCTTTCTACATGCTAATATGACAGTAATTATATATCCACTTTTAACATTCATTATCTTATCCATTAAATAATATTATTTTCCATCTAAATATCTTCTCAAATTAATTTAAGCTCTAATCATTAATATTATTTTCATTCTATACATCTCCTCAATTCATTTCAATCTATTTCAAATATATTTCTTAAATATTAATTTCTCATTTTATCTCCACTTTTCCAAAGAAAAAAGAGCTAACAAATTAATCCTAATCATTAATATTACTTTTATTCTAAACATCTTCTCAATTCATTTTAATTTTCAATTCCTTTTCCAAAGTACTCTTTTCTCCTTTGCATCATTAATGTTCCCCTTATCTTCATACTTATTCCCTTTTAAATCTTTTGTCTGTCAGATTAACAATTCCATCTCATATTCTTTCCATAAAATCCAAATCAATACGAGTTTATCATCATAAAACAAAACATAAATTGTCCCCTTGGGGGTGTCCCCTCAGTGGTTTATATATATCTTCGTTCCCTCATCAGTAATCATAGTTAAATATCCATTTTACTTAATTATAATAATAATCATTTCCTAGAGAAAATAAACTATTCTATATTGTGCTTTTAAATCAGATTCCGCAGTATATTTTCTTCCTTTACTTCCATAAGGTTTAATTATAATATTGAATAAAAAAAATAGAAAAGAGAGAGAAAAGAAAGACAATTCTATAACCAATATTCTATAATTTATAATCACAAAATACCTTATTACTATTTATCATAACCTTGCAGAATCCCCTTTTTAAATTCATTAACCAGTATCTCTATGTATTCTAGGCAAAACAATATTCTCTTTTATTCCACAATCTCCATATTTCTTTCTTTTCTGTTCCTGTTCCTCAATACCTCTCTCCCCTTTTGTCCTCCCAATCCTCTTCTTCTTTCTATGTATATGTTTTCCTTCCCCCCTTTACTTTTCTGCTGTATCTCTCTAGCTTTCCAATTTTTACTGGTATTCCCCTTTTTGGTTATTTTCTTAGATCTCCCATTTTAACCCCCCCTTCTTTTTCCTCTTCTTCATAAAATTCTTGGTGTTGATTGTCTCTTTAAGATGGCTACTTCTTGAACTGACTCCTCCCTTTCTGGAGCTTCTTCTTCATCATTTCCAATCGCCATTTCCAGATCTCTTAGTTCCGAGACAAGTGATTCACCTCTCGCATGTAATAGTTCTTCACATTTTTAAAGTGCCATTTTAAAATCCCACACAGATACCATCGTTGCACACTCCTGTGTTTTATGTTCATTAAAGTCCACAAGTCAGATTGTCTTTTCCATTATTCCAAAACTGGGTTTATAGCAAAGTCACCAAACAGTTCAACATTCCATGCCTTTTCTTTTATTATGATTCAATTTTCACTTTCTGGGGTAGTTATTGTATTGTTTCAATATTTCCTTTTCAAAATATCAAATCAAATTAGTAGAGAAATAGGAACTTCTCTTTTTCATCTTAGAATTTTATCCACAGGATGACACCCTCTGTTATACCATATTTCCTTTTTTTCTCCCCCAAGTTTATTATTCAGAGCTTTTCCAGGTCTCAGTATTCCAAACCAATCAAATCTTTTAATGCTCTTAAGTCCAGCTTATTCCGGCTTCTTCCTATTTTGGTTCGAAGCCCCACTCAGCTGTAAAGAATATTTTCACTTTTTTCCCCTTCTATTTCTAACTCTGAGTTTGGCATCTTTCCCAGTGTGTGTATTTCAATATCTGTGGACGTCTTCAAGCCCTTATCCTGCCTTGTCTCACGAATTGCTTCAGTGTGGTTTGTGATGTTTTTCTATTTATAATTTATATGTATTTTGAGTTTGAACGGAATTTCTTCCTTTTCGCAACTGTTTGTGAGGGAGTTTTTTTCTCCAGTCAATGATAATTGGACCTTTGAAGCCAAGTTGAAGGAATTGAAGGGACTTCACCGGTTTTTGTGACTTTGTTGCTTTTGTATCCCACCCTGGGTCATCACAGGTAAGTCCTCAGCTTTACAAAGTCCATTAAGAGACCATTTGAAGTTACAGCAGCAATGAAGAAGGGAACTTAGGACAACTTTTCACATTTACGACCATCGCAGCCTCCCCACAGTCAGCTGATCAAAATTTGCTTAGCAACTGCCCCTACTTAGGATGGTGCAGCATCCTAGGTGTGTGTGTCATGTGACCACTTTCTGTGACAAGCAAAGTCCATGGGGAAGCCATATCCTCCCTGACAACCGCGGGACTAATTTAACACCTGCTGCGATTTGCTTAAACAGCGGTGGCAAGAAAGGTCATAGAACGGGGCTAAAACTCCATTAACAACCCTCTCGCTTCGCAACGGGAATTTTTGGGGTTTCATTTGTGGTTGCAAATCAACAACTACCTGCAATTTCAGAAAGGTGGGGGGAAACATTTAAAAAATTTTTTTAATCTCTGCACAAAAGTCATGGCCAGGACTAATGTCTCAACTTCCTCCCTGTTTGGGTCATCGCCAAGGGTTGCGTCCCCTTTTCTCTGCTGCAAAGGCTTTATGTAATTGGGGCCTTATTGAGCAATGAAAGATTTTAACATCACATTTCATGGTCTAGGACAGAGGTCTCCAACCTTGGCCACTTTAAGACTTGTGGACTTCAACTGTCAGAATTCTGGGTGTTGAAGTCCACCAGTCTTAAAGTGGCCAAGTTTGGAGACCCCTGGTCTAGGAAGCTTTGGCTCCAAAGAGATAAGCAGAGACAAAGGCCTGTGATGCAAGCACCATCGGACTAAAATTCCCGTGGTTACTTGCAGAACAAAGAAAACAGACCATAATTTCAGCTGTCCAAATTTGGCAACCATGAAATAATACAATTCCAAAGTTCAAGGAAAGGAGGGAAAGAGGTATCAGAATGCCCTATGCAGTGGTGGGATGCTGCCAGTTCAGACAGGTTCTAGCAAACCGGTAACTCCGATGATCAACTGCCCACTCCCTCCCTCCCTATCCTGTCCTATATTTCCGTGTTTTTCAGCTCAGCTGATTTGCGCAGCACAGTGAATTTCCGTGCCTTAGCTGTTCTACTTACCGGGGCTGTAGCGGTGGAAAATTGGTGTATTTTGAATGCTGTGTGTGCGTGCTCACAGAACCGGTTGTTAAACCAGTTGCAGCCCACCACTGCTCCTATGATGTGCAAAATAGCTGATTGGTTTTGGATGGTCAGCAAGAACCTGGCCCTCCTGGTCAGTGGAAGGTATGAGCCACAATGGCCCAGTGGTTAAAGTGAAGGACTGCAGGCTACTTCTGCTGACAGCAATTTGGCAGTTCAAATCTCACCAGGCTCAAGGTTGACTCAGCCTTCTGTCCTTCTGAGGTTGGTAAAATGAGGACCCAAAATTGTTGGGGGCAAGAGGTTGACTCTGTAAGCTGCTTAGAGAGGGATGTAAAAGCACTGTGAAGCACTTATATAAGTCTAGGTGCTAGTGGTATATAAGTCTAGGTGCTAGTGCTAAGTGGGAAGGAAGGAAGGAAGGAAGGAAGGAAGGAAGGAAGGAAGGAAGGAAGGAAGGAAGGAAGGAAGGAAGGAAGGAAGGAAGGAGGAAGGGCCGTGGTGGCATAGTGGTTAGAGTGCAATATTGCAGGCTGACTCTGCCCACTGCCAAGAGTTCGATCTTGACTGCTCAAGGTTGACTCAGCCTTTCATCCTTCCAAAGTCAGTATAATGAGGACCCAGATGGTTGGAGGCAACAAGCTGACTGTGCAAACTGCTTAGAGGGGGCTGCAAAGCACTGTGAAGTGGTAAATAAGCCTAAGGGCTATTGCTATTCTCCAAAGCACCTGAAGGCAGGACAAGAAGCAATGGATGGAAACTCATCCAGGTATGACCACATGTGCAATGCTGTGTCTAATTTTGGTCACCCAAACTAGGTGAAGAACATGTTGAGACTCTAGAAAGAGTGCAGAGAAGATTATTAGGGGGCTGGAGGCTAAAACATAACAAAGAACAGTTGCAGGAATTGGGTATGTCTAGTCTGAATGAAAAGAAGGACCAGGGGAGACAGGATAGCAGTCTTCCAATATTTGAGGGGCTGCCCCAAAGAAGAGGGAGTCAAGCTATTCTCCAAGGCCCCAAAGGCAGGACAAGAAGCAACGGATGAACATTAATGAAGGAGAGAAGCAACCTGAAATTAAGGAGAAATTTCCTGACATGAGGACAATTAACCCGTGGGACAGCTTGCCTCTGGAAGTTGTAGGGGCTCCATCATGGGGGCTTTCAAGAAGAGAGTGGATAACCATTATTGGATAACTATATGCTCTGGAATGGTATAGTTTCTCCTGCTTGAGCAGGGGGTTAGACTGGAAGACCTCCAAGGTCCCTCCCAATTATTCTATAATTCTGTGAGAGCAGCTGCTAAAATTGATGAGAGCGTAGAGCACCACAATTGGCTGGCTAGTAAAAAAAATCCGGAGCCTCACAATTCTGCAGGATCCAATCTGGATCCATCCCCAGGACCAGAGGTTTAGTCTTCCGAGTTCTCTCTGATGCGCTGAAGCTCCGTCAGAATGGCATACAGGTAGTCCTTGACTTACAGCTGCAATTGAGCCTCAAATTTCCGTTGCTAAGTGAGACAGTTGTCAAGTGAATTTTGCCTTATTTGATGACCTTTCTTGCCTCAGTTGTTAAGTGACTCACTGCAGTGGATATGTTAATAACCCGGTTGTTAAGTGAATCTGGCTTCCCCCTTGACTTTGTTCATCAGGAGGTCACAAAAGAGGATCACAGGATCAACGGTCATAAATATGAGCCATCCGAATTTTCATCCCACAATCACAGGGCTGCTGGAAAGGTTGTAAGGGTCATAAGTCACTATTTCAGTGCCGTTGTAACTTTGAATGGTCACTAAAAGAGCTGCTGAGGACTACCTGTATTATGGGCAACATTGTCTTGTTTAGTGTGAAAGCCTGGGAGTTCACACATACACACCTACAATTAATAATCCTCTTAAATGCAAATGTCTCTAAATTCAATTCTGAATAAAGGTTGGAACCTCAATAGATCCTGTTCTGACCTCGGCTTCCCCAAAAAACACTGACTTTGTCCCGGCAAAACCCCTTTTCTTAAATGAAGTTGAATTTCTTGCATTCACTTTCTGCCAAAGGCCTGGCCAACAGTCTTTTAAGGGTGTGATTAGGAGCACAGACCTTACCTAGTCTGGAGAGCTGCCAAGTAACTATTTCCAAACGCAGTGCTGACAAGGAAGGACTCAGCACAGAGTCTCTGAGAAGCACAGACAGATCCTCGCACAGCTGCAATTGTTTTCTGCAAAAGCCCCCTCCCCTTTCGCTCCTCTTTTAATCCCTATGGGAGGGGCCATTCACCATCCACCTGTGGCCTTACTCCCACGTTGACCCTGAGTTCGTAATTGTTCTTTTCTTTGGGCAGCTCTGCGTATTGCAGGCTGGGAATCGGCTCCAGAAGCTCCCCTGCCTCACTGCTGTCCGAGCCCGAAGGCAGCTTGATGACTGCCAGCCTGCCCTGGCCCCATCTCTGCCTCCGACGCAGAGCCCTTGTCTGAGCCTTCCTCAGACTCCAGGACTGGCCCAGGTTCCTCCCCAACCTCCTCACTGCCCAACTCTGCTGTCAGCTCTGCTAGCTGCTGCCGGGCTACAACAGACCCTACCCATCTGCATGTCTCTGAGGAGCCGGACTAAGGACAAATGGGTAACACAGGCCTCCTGGGGACCAACAGATCAGATGACAGTAGGATTCAAAGGGGCATATGGGCATATGGGCATGGGGGAAGGATGGAAAGTGTTGACCCAGAGGTGGGCCTGGCTGAGGCCATCTTGGAGGCTTCAGGGTTGCCACACAACAGAGAGAGGGGGAAAATAGGTGGGGTTTTGTAGCCAAAACAATAAAGCTTTCCTGTGGGAACCAAGGACATTCTCACAAGTGGTTGGCCAGAGGAGGAGCGAAGTAACCAAGCAACCAGCCAGCAATTGGATTGGACAGTGTGACCAATGAACTTGAAGGAAAGGGGAAACTTTTACTTTTTAATCAGGTGAAAGGTGCAGGAACTTTCAGAATCGGCTTTCACCAGTTGTGTCAATATGAGGTAACCAATACATTGTTTTTTGAGGAATTTGCCTGCCTTGGAGTTCTGCTTTCTATGGGTGCATTACTTGGAACGCTGACAGAGAGCAGAGACGGTTTGATATTTGGAATAGCATTAAGATACTGACTGACTTGTTTCATGTATGACTCGGACTGTTTTTGGACTTTGCTAAATCCTCATTGATAGTAAAACCAACGTTTCCTGTATTCAGTATACTACTCGTGTCAAGTGTCTTATTCATTGTCTCTCTACTCACGCTTTCCTGGCTGCACTCGTTTCTCCTCACGGAGATATATACTAACAAGGTGGGGGGGCTTGGATCCCCCCCAACAGACACAAATGTCTCCCTTTTAACCAAAGAAGGAACAGGGGACACTTAGGAATGCATATTAGGAGCTTGTTTATTTGGAGAGCAATTGGCATTTCATAGGAATGCTGATGCCCCCCCCCCAATGCAAGGCATGGCTTCTCTAATTGGTGCCGTAGGCCTCCACTTCACAGACGGTCAAGTAGTCCTCCCTGATTAAGTGGATACTGATGTAGCGGCCTCGATTATTGTTGCAGTAGATGGTACTGATGGAGCCCAGGCTGTCATCCTGGATTGTCCCACAGCTGTGGGGCAAGAGAGGTCATGTTAGGAGAGCAGTCTTTCTGGCCCCAACCTGCTGGTCACTCCAAGCACCCCCCCTAATTGACTCTTCAAGCCCAGCCCCATCCAAGCAGTAAACCAATCCATGATCCTCTGCTCCCTCGGGTGCTCTGCCTCCATTTTGCTTCTACTATTCCATTCACTGTAAACATGAACCTCGTTGGACAAAGTCTTCTGCAGGGAATGTTTTTTTTAAACTTTGATTTGTTTTTTAAACTTTGATTGTTTTTTAAACTCTCAAGGTCATCATCAACTTCATTTTTCTGGATCCAGCTCTGAAGAATGCTACTGTCAAGCATGAGAAATCTGGAGAGCTAGGCAGTTCAAAAGATTATCCAGGATTATGGCAAACTGAGTCTCTCTACAAGAATCTGAGCTACTAACGGTCAAAGCAAACTGACCGTAGGTAAGAGTCAGCAGAATTCAAGGTGGGCTGGACTTGGATCTCTTGTGGGCATGAAGGATGCGAGAGTTGAGACTGATGATGTGTTTGACCCCTCCCTCCCTTGGGCTCAGCCTGCTCATCTTCTACAGCTACGGTCCTTGTTTTTTGGTCCTGCTCTGAAGAAGTTTACAGTCTTCATCAAGGGCCACATGAATTTATCCAGCCCAATGTTCTCCCTGACCCGGATGGCTCTCTTGGCCCGATCCATCCCCTGGAGTTGGGCAGCTAATCAGTTCAAATAAACAGACATTAAATAAAAACCCAGATCTAATGAGAGAGAGGGGAAACCTATGCAATCACCCCAGTCGTGGGATTCTACCAGTTCGGCCCGGTTCAGCCCAACCGGTATTAAAAAAAACAGCTATCAGTTTAGCTGAACCAGTTTTTTTTCCTCCCGACGGTCGGCTGTTCTGACAATCAGCTGTGCCAGGATCCCCCTTGCTGTCTTGCTGCTCCGCCCAGGAGGCTTCCCTGAGGCCCAGGAAGGCAAAGAAAATGGAGCGCAGGGGAGGGGGGTGCTGCACAAAATAGAAGAAGCCATGCCCACCCAGTTATATGGCCACACCCACTTAACCACGCCCACCTAGCCACACCCACAGAACAGGTAGTAAAAATATTTGGATTCCACCCCTGATTCACCCGTAACTTCAAATCTCTCTTTTTGCTTCCTTATACAATAGTTCCTCTAAGTGCAATAAAAGGATCGAATCCACCTATATTTGCCGTTGTTTTTTCCTAATTTATTGGTTTAGTTCTAAGCCTTGCCCAAAACACTTTGGAAGCCTCTTTTCTACCTCAAGGGCCCTTTTTTTTCAGCTGCAGAGACCAGAACAAAAGTCCAACCAGAGAATCCTCCTTTTTTACCCCAGCCACATGGCCTCATATCAGGTGCGTTACCCAATTCTGAGGGAACCTATGTTCTAGATCAGGGGTCTCCAACCTTGGCCCCTTTAAGCCTGGTGGACTTCGACTCCCGGAATTCCCCAGCCAGCATGCTGAGTTGAAGTCCATTCATCTTAAATCAAAGCTGGCTGGGGAATTCTGGGGGTTGAAGTCCGCCAGGCTTAAAGTGGCCAAGGTTGGAGACCCCTGCTCTCAATAAATGTTAGTAGAAACCCACCAATCAGGTAGAGTTCGCACAGTCCCCCAAATCAATTGAGACCACAATACAGCCCAGTAAAAAAGGTGTTTGATCAGGTCAGGTCATTCCCTGCCTACTGGGGGATCAAGGAGGGAAGGGATCTCACACTCTTCACATCAATAGGCCGAAATTGGTGCCTCAAACTCAGCAGCACCCCAAGATCACCCATACTGGCTGCGAATTCTGTGTGTGGGACGCCCCAAGGCCCTGGAAGTCCCAAACGTTTGGTGCAGCTGGCGCAAAGCCACTTGTGTCACCTCTCCTGCAGGAGCTGCATTGGTTGCTGATGTGCTTCCGGGTGCAATTCAAGGTGCCAGTTGTCACCTTTAAAGCCCTTCATGGCTTGGGACCGTCTCTTGTGGGTCACATCTACCAGACCCATCAGGCTAGGGATTCAGGGAATGTTGCAGGTCCCACCCCTGAGGGAGATACACCTGGTGGGACCTAGATAGAAGAAGGGCCTTCTCCATGGTGGCTCCCTCCCTCTGGAACATCCTCCTCCCCAGAGATTAGAATGGCCCCACTCTAGCTCTCTTTTGGAAGGCACTGAAGACCTGGTTTTGGCAGTGGGTCTGAGGAACCCAGAGAGGGATGGAGCCCATCAAATGGCTCGTGGGATCTGCTGTTGTCGGGGAGGGGGGGGGAGTTGGGGGGGGGTGATTTTTTTAATTAATTAATTTATTTATTTATTTTTCCAGATTTTGTTCTGTTGCACTTTATTAATTTATTTGATTCTTTTTCTTAGTTTTTATGGTTTTTTATTTTTATTTTTTGTTTTAAATATGGTATTACATTGTGTAAGCCGCCTCGAGTCGCCATGGGCGAATAGGCAGCAATATAAATTAAATAAATAAAATAAATAAACTCACAGGTGATTGGATCTTCCGCTGTTTTCCAGAGAGTCTCCTAAATGGATCTCAGCTCCCAGGAGCCTATGGCTACAGCAGTCCTGGCGGTTTTTCACCACCACCGCGAAGATTTTATAAGACTCTCCCAGGTCCACCCTCCACCAGGGGTTTCTCTCCAGTTTGGTGTGGGTGCAGGAGCCGTGGGTCCAGCCCCCTTGGCAGTCCCCATCCACGGCTTTCTCTGATGGTCCACCATGTATATTAGGGTAGATGGAGGACTGGTAGGTCGGCTTCCTAAAGGCCAAGTTAGTCCGATCTACATCTGCAGGGAAGAATGGAGGAGATCCTTCAAGGAGAGAATGGTTGGGAAAAGGAGGAGGAAGAGGAGGAGGAAGAGGAAGGGAAGGTGCAAAGGGCATGAGGGCAGCCTTTCTGGGGGACTGTGGGCTGAGTTTTGAAGGCTGAGAAAGGCGTGGAGGGAAGCGAGCTGAGTGCAGCTCTCCGTGTCTTTGCTATTTGGTGGGAGGAAACCTCCTTGACCTCCTCTTCCTCCCTCCCCACTTGGCTGCAAATTGGCCAGAGAATAACTGGACATCATCACATCAGATGCAAGGACAACTCAGTGGATAGCAGGTTTTTATTCTGACCGGTGAGATCCATCCCTAGGCATCAAGACCTGCATAATTGGTATGCAATGTTGCTGCACCTGAGACCTCATGGGTGATGCAACTGTAGCCAGAGGGAAGACTTGGGAGAGCCAAGATCCAGTTGGCCTGAAGTACAGTGGGCAGTTATGCCATTCCCCACCCCACACCCCAGTTTTTAGTTCTTGATTTCCCCAGTTCTCCCCAGGGGGCACCCAAACGTTGTGGATGGTCAAGGGTCTCCAACCTTGGCCACTTTAAGACTTGTGGACTTCAACTCCCAGAATTCTGGGAGCCAAAGTCCACAAGTCTTAAAGTTGCAAAGCTGGCTGTGGAATTCTGGGAGTTAATAATAATAATAATAATTTATTCGACTTGTATGCCGCCCTTCTCCCTACGGACTCAGGGCGGCTAACATTAAAACAGCACAAAATTTACATAAAAAACAATTAAACATAGCAAGCAGAAATAAATACAGTAAAACATTAAAACATTAAAAAAATAAATAGTAAAAAACCCCACCCGGGTCATTCCAGGCCGGCCTGTTGAAATAACCAAGTCTTCAGGTCCCGGCGGAAGGAGCGGAGATCAGGGGCCAAACAGAGATCCATGGGGAGCTGGTTCCAAAGGGTGGGGGCTCCCATGGAGAAGGCCCTCGCCCTGGGAACCGCCAGCCGACAATGTCTGACCGACGGTATCGCAAGGAGGCCCCTCCTGTGGGAGCGAACAGGGCGATCAGCATATGATGATACTGGCAAGAGGCATTCCCGCAAGTACCCTGGACCCAAGCCATTTAGGGCTTTATAAGTCGTTACTAACACCTTGAAACTAACCCGGAAGGCAACCGGCAACCAATGCAGGTCACGCAGGAGGGGTGTAACATGGGAGTATCGGGATACTCCCATCACAGCCTGTGTGGCCGCATTCTGCACCAGCTATAACCTCCGGGTAGTCCACAAGGGAAGCCCCATGTAGAGAGCATTACAGTAGTCAATTCTAGAAGTGACGAGCGCATGAGTGACCGTTCGAAGGGCATCTCGGCTCAGATAAGGGCGGAGCTGGTGAACCAGCCGAACCTGTGCGAAAGCCCCCCTGGCCACAGCCCCCACCTGCTCCTCCAAACTGAGCTGTGGGTCCAGGAGGACGCCCAGATTCCTCGCCCTATCCACAGGGGGCAACATCTCTCCCCCCATGACCAAAGATGGAACATCGCCTGAAAACTGAGATGCCCAGTCCAGTCAACAGCCACTCCATCTTGGTCAGGTTGAGCCGCCCCTTCCTCCATCCAGACACCGCCTCCAGGCACCGGGACATCACGGAGAGAGCATCACTGATCTGGTCTGGGGTGGAGATATAAAGCTGGGTATCATCAGCATATTGACGATACCTCACCCCAAAACCTCGGATGATCTCGCCCAGCGGTTTCATGTAGATATTAAACAGGAGAGGTGAGAGAACCGACCCCTGGGGCACCCCACAAGTGAGGGGCCTTGGGGCCGATCTCTGCTCTCCTGCCAACACCAACTGCGAGCGGTCTGAGAGGTAGGAGGAGAACCACTGCAGAACGGTGCCCCCACCCCCAACCCCCAGAGCCACTGCAGAAGGATACCATGGTCGATGGTATCGAAAGCCACTGAGAGGTCTAATAGGACTAGGACAGAGGCCCTGTCCTGAGCCCTCCAGAGATCATCCATCAGCACGACCAATGCTGTCTCCATGCTGTGTCCAGACCTGAAGCCCGATTGATACGGGTCTAGATAATCAGTTTCCTCCAGGAACAAGGGCAGTTGCTGCACCACCACGCTCTCAACAACCTTCGCTAAAAAGCGAAGGTTGGAGACTGGACGATAGTTGTCCAAAACGGCCAGGTCCAGAGCAGGCTTCTTGAGGAGGGGTCTCACCACCGCCTCCTTCAAGGCGGCGGGGAAGACTCACTCACTCAAAGAAGCATTGACAACTGCCTGGAGCCAGCCACGTGTCACCTCACTGGAGGCACACACCAGCCAGGAGGGACACAGGTCCAATAAACACGTGGTGGAGGACAACCTCTGCATGATCCTGTCCACTTCATCAAGGGGAGTTGAAGTCCACAAGTCTTAAAGTGGCCAAGGTTGGAGAGCCCTGGTGTAGTGGATGTTTGTGGAATAGAAAAACATAAAAGGTACATCATAGAATATAGAATCCTAGGGCTGGGGGGGGAACCTTGGAGGTCTTCTAGCCTAACCCTCTGCTGCTGGTATCTAAGAGGAGTTGGAGGGGAGGACTAGGGAAGCTTTGAAATGGCCAGGAGTACAACTATATCTACGCACATGCAGCACACAGGGATCTTCTGGTGATTCTTACCTGCAGGTAGGTATATGCAACCCTGAACTGCTGCAGGGCCTGCCAGGAGGGTCACGGCCAGCAGACCCGCCCAGATGATGAGCTGCATCCTGCAAGCGAGGAGGGGAGAGATCAGGAAAGGCATGGCAGGGCCACGTAGAGATGATGAAGAGCTGGCTTCCTCTACTCAACACATCAGGACTGGCCATGGACCCAAAGGAGGGTTGAAGACTCTGAAAGTCTATGGAGGTTTTCGGTCATCCAAATCATGGTTGTCCTAAAAGCAACTGGACTTTCTTTGTTTTCCTTTGAAGACCTTTCGCTTCTCATCCCACAAGCTTCTTCGGCTCTGACTGGATGGTGGGACTGAACGGAAGGATCGATACTCCTTGCAGTCAGCTGGTCATTTGCATCCTTTTAAGGAGTCCTTGAGGCCACCTGCAGGTTTATCTGTGTCCTGAGGGTCAGGGCTTCCAAGTGCTTCAATGATCCTCCTGTTGTGCTTCTCCGGCAGCCGGTGCAGACAGCAGAGTTATGAGGATGAAAGGGAACCAGTCAGGGAGTATGGAGAGGACTCAAATGAGGGTCCTGCATCCAATGCAGAGATGGGGCCAGGACCATCTGGGAGTGGGGTGCTGCCTTCAGAGCCTTTGGAGTCTGGCCGCAGTGAGGCAGAGGACCCAGGGGAGCCTGTTCCCAGTGCCCGTGTGCACAGAGCTGCTAGAAGGTGAGAGCAGCTGAAGCAGAGGGGGCAACTCAGGAGTAAAGCTGGGAGGTGATTGCCCCTCCCATCAGGGATAAAAGTCAGCCCTCAGTGATGAAAAGCTTTGCAGGAAGCAAAGCACTTCAGTAATTTCCAAGTCTGTCTTGAAGCTCTGTACTCTGGTCGGTTTTTTCTGGGCTTTTGGGTAGGTTTGTTAAGCCTTAATTGGATGTCTGTTTCTTGGCAGCATTCTGCAGCACTGAAAAGCATGCTCTTATCTGGAGGAACTGTGTATAATTAGTTCTGGCTGGAAATGCAAGTAATTCCCAGCGTCACAATAAAATAGGTTTTACTTTTAAAATCAGTTTGTGTTTTATTAAGTTTGACAGAGCCTGGGTCAGAACACCTCCAAAAAGAATGCAAATGACCAGCTCTGTCTGCAAGGAGTATCAATCCTTCCCTTCCCCACCATCCAGTCAGAGCCGAAGAAGCTTCTTGGATGAGAAGTGAAATGTCTTCAAAAGCAAGAAAGTCCTGTCACCTCTCGAAAAAGCACCAATGGTGGTATGCTGCCGGTTCACACCGGTTCTAGTGATCCGGTTGTGCTGGTCAGCAGTTGCCCCCCCACCTGCCCCCACTTCCTGTCCTACATTTCCTTTGTTTGTAGCTCAGCTGATAGGCATGGCAGAGTGAAGTACACGCCCACAGAACTGGGAGTAAAATATTTTGAATTCCACCACTGAAAAGCACCTTTGGGATTTGAAGGTTCTGCCCTTCTCCCAGAGGTCCATCAAGAGCACTCCTGAAATCGCTCCTCTGTGCCTCGTCCCTCACCTGGCCTTCCCCACATGCTGGTGTCGATCCCATTAAAAACACCAGGGTGGGTTTATTGGAGTCTCTTCCTCATCAGCCACTTTCTTGGGCCATCCCATAATTTCACCCACCGCTCCTTCAAGGGCTTGCTCTGTGGTTCCCTCTTTCCCCACCACTCACCTCCTTCAATCTCTTGGCGATGTCCAAAGGGCTGGATCTCCTTCCTGGAGGGGGAACAAGGGCAGCTCCTTTCCACCAATAGGTCTAAATTCTTCAGGTGTGCTCTGGACTTCTTTCTGGCTGGCTCTGCTTTCATCTCCTTCCTCCCAGATAGGACTAGCCTGACTCAGGAAGTCCAAGCCAATCAGAAGAAGACCAGGCCAGAGGCTGGACTCCAACCTGACTCCAATGGACCGTTAGGTTTGCTTTGCTACAAGATCTGTCACCAACCTAGTAAACATGGTCTTCTCTCCTGTATTTTCAACACACCATGGCCATGACTCATCTCCAGGTGGTGTTGGCTCTTCCCCATAGCAAAAAACAACACACAGCTTTTTCACAGAAAAGTCTGCCTTCCATACAACGCATGACAAGCTCTCAGCAAACACTAAACTCAGTACTGTATCAGAAGACCTGTGCGTCTTAGGTATGGAATGGGGCCAAGATTTCAACAGGGTCGTTTGGTCGGTTCATCAAACAGACCAAAAGCAAACTGAACCTTTGATACATCTGCTCAGTCAACTATCCATTGATTTTATTTTCTCAGAAATTTTATTTATTTATTTATTTATAATTGGACTTGTATGCCGCCCCCTCTCCAAGAGGACTCGGGGCGGCTCACAATTAAAAGACAACAATAAATATTTTAAAAAGAATTAAACCAAACAAGCCCAATCACTAAAATTAATTTAAAATAAATTTAACCTGCCCCCCAGAGGTCAGTCCAGCCCAGCCTGTTCAAATAGCCAGGTCTTCAAATTGTGGCGGAAAGAGCAAAGATCAGGAGCCAAACAGAGCTCCAAAGGGAGTTGGTTCCACAAGGCAGGAGCTGCAACAGAGTAGGCCCTTCCTCGAGGCACTGCCAGCCGACACTATCTTGCAGACGGCACCCCAAGGAGTCCCCATCTGGGCAATTGGTATTCGATGTCGGCAGGAGATGCTCCTGCAAGTACCCGGACCCAAGTCATGAAGGACTTTGAATGTTAATGCCAACACCTTGAATCTCACCCGGCGGGCAACCGGCAACCAATGCAGCTCGCGCAGGAGGGGTGTAACATGGGAGTATTGGGAAACTCCCATCACAACCCACGCAGCTGCATTCTGCACCAGCTGAAACCTCCGGATGGTATTCAAGGCCAGTCCTAAATAGAGAGCATTGAAGTACTCGAGTCGGGATGTGACAAGTGCATGAGTGATCATGCAAAGGGCATCTTGGTCCAGATATGGGTGCAACTGGCGAACCAGTCGGATCTGAGCAAAAGCCCCCCTGGCCAAGGCCCCCACCTGCTCCTCCAAACTGAGCCATGAGTCCAGGAGGACTCCCAGGTTCCAGGCCCTGTCCATAGGGGGCAACACCTCTCCCTCTATGACCAAAGGTGGAATCTGTTGACTGGTCCAAGATGCCTGTACACACACCCACTCAGTCTTGGCCAGGTTGAGCTGCAGTCCATTCCTGCCCATCCAGATCTGTACTGCATCCAGACAATGGGTCATCACAGAGAGGGCATCACTGATTTGGCTTGGGGTGGAGATATACAACTGGGTATCATCAGTGTACTGATGATACCTCACCCCAAAGCCACGGATGATCTCGCCCAGCGGCTTCATATAGATGTTGAACAGGAAGGTCTAGAGGACCGACCCCTGAGGGACCCCACAAGTGAGTGCCCTCGGGGTCGACCTGTGCTCCCCTGCCAACACCAATTGCGAGCACCCCAAAAGGTAGGAGGAGAACCACTGCAAAACAGTGCCTCCCACTCCCAACCCCCTGAGGCGCCGTAATAGGATACCATGGTCAATGGTATTGAAAGCCGCTGAGAGATCTAATAGGACCAGGACCGAGGAAAATCCCTGTCCGCCTCCAGAGATCATCCACCAGTGCGACCAATGCCATCTCCATGCTGAACCCAGGCCAGAAGCCCGATTGATAGGGATCTAGATAGTCCGCTTCCTCCAGGAAAAGCAGAAACTGCTGAGCCACCGTGCTCTCAACAACCTTCGCTAAAAAGTGAAGGTTGGAGACTGGACGAAAGTTGTTTAAAATGGTTGGATCCAGGGCAGGCCTCCTCAGGAGGGGCCTCACCACCGCCTCTTTCAAGGCAGTGGGGAAAAAGCCCTCCCTCAGTGAAGTGTTGACCACTGCCCGGAGCCAGCTGCACGTGACCTCCCTGGAGGCATATACCATCCAGGAAGGACACAGGTCCAACAAACACGTGGTGGAACTCAGGTGTTGCATAATCCTGTCCACTTTATCCTCAGAAACAGGATCAAACTCACCACCTCTTTCAAGGCAGTGAAAAAGCCCTCCCTCAGTGAAGTGTTGACCACTGCCCGGAGCCAGCTGCACGTGACCTCCCTGGAGGCATATACCATCCAGGAAGGACACAGGTCCAACAAACACGTGGTGGAACTCAGGTGTTGCATAATCCTGTCCACTTTATCCTCAGAAACAGGATCAAACTCAGCCCAGATAATATTGGCCAGACTCTCTGTACCTCCCTCCTCAGACCACTGCCAATTAGAGCTCAGCCCCTCCCGGATCCAAGCGATCTTATCCAACAGATATTGTCCAAATTCCTCAGCCCTACCCCGCAAAGGGTCCACCTCCACCTCCCGATGTAAAAGGGAGCGAGTGACCCTGAACAGGGCGGCTGGGCGATTATCTGTGGACCCTATGAGGGCGGAGAGGTAAACCCTCCTCGCCACCCTCAGAGCTCCCAGGTAAGTCCTAATGTAGGCTCTTAACTGGATTCAGTCAGATTCGGAACGGGTCGACCTCCATCTGCTCTCTAAACCCCTCCTACGCCACTTCATCTCCTGGAGCTCCTGTGTAAACCAAGGAGCCACCCGGGATCTGCGGCGAGTGAGGGGATGCAAGGGGACAACTCACTCGAGGGCCTCAGTGGCAGCCTGTTGCCAAGCAGCTGCCAGCACCTCGGCTGAGCTGTGGATAAGGGAGGTGGGCAGAGACCCCAGCTCCGCCTGGAACCTCTTAGGGTCCATCAGGCATCTGGGGCGGAACCATCTCGGTGGTTCCTCATCCCATTGGTGTGGGGTGGCCTGTTGGAAGACCAGCCATAGGAGATAGTGATCTGACCATGCTACGGGTTGGGCATTCACACTGCCCACCCCCAGATCACTACGCCACTGCTCTGAGACAAAAACAAGGTCAAGCGTGTTACCCCCCCTCATGGGTCGGGCCCTGTATTATCTGGGTCAAGCCCATAGCCACCACGGAAGCCATGAACTCCTGGGCCAAACCCGATGCCCCTCCCAAGGAGGGCAGGTTAAAGTCACCAAAGACCAAAAGGCCTGGGGACTCCACCACCACTCCCGAGAGGGTGTCAATGAGCCCAGGCAGGGCCGTTGACACACAGCTGTGGGAAAGGTATGTAAGCAACAGGCCCAACTGACCTCCAGGCCCCAAATGCAAGAGGAGAGCTTCACACACACACTATCTGAGGAACAGTGACCTCCCTTGGAATCAAGGTCTCCTGAATAACTACAGCCACCCCCCCCACCCCTACCTTGGGTTCTAGGCTGATGAAAAACCTGAAAACCTGGGGGGCATAAATCAACCAGAGGAACTCCTCCCTCCGGCCCCAACCAGGTCTCAGTGATGCAGGCCAGGTCCACGGCCTCCTCCTCAATCAATTCACGGAGGAGTGGTGCCTTATTAACCACGGACCTGGCATTAAAATACACCAGCCGGAGCCCAGGGGCTCTGGATCCCGTATCCCCGGGGGAGTGGGCAGAGGCATGGGGGTCGGAGTGCACCACAGCTTGCAGACAGCAGAGTTATCTTCTCCAACCCCACCCCCTCGTCCATATAAATTAAAAAAAAGGCTATCATCTCTGTGGCTATTGCCCCTGTGGGAGATCCAAGGGTGAGGAGCAATGTTCTCCAACAAGCTGTAAAACAACCCTTGGGATATTGCAACCAGTTTTGGTCGCCAAAATATAAAGATGTTGAGACTCTGGAAAGAGTGCAGGGAAGAGCAACAAAGAAGATTAGGTGACTGGAGGATGAAACATATGATGAACAGTTGCAGGAACTGGGCCTGGCTAGTCTAGGGAAGAGAAGGACCAGGGGAGACAGGAGAGCATCTTCCAATATTTGAGGGGCTGCCACAGAGAGGAGGAAGGGGTCAAGCTATTCTCCAAAGCACCTGAGCTCCAGGGACAAGAAGCAACAGGTGGAAACTCATCAAGGAGAGAACCAACCTTGAACTAAGGGGGAATTTCCTGACAGTGGGAACAATTAATCAATGGAACAACTTGCCTTCAGAAGTTGTGGGTGCTCCATCACTGGAAATTTTCAAGAAGAAACTGGACAGCCACTTGTCTGAAATGG
The DNA here is from genome assembly GCA_009733165.1 of Naja naja. Classification (NCBI taxonomy): domain Eukaryota; kingdom Metazoa; phylum Chordata; class Lepidosauria; order Squamata; family Elapidae; genus Naja; species Naja naja. The sequence continues at coordinate 222,483,077 of CM019150.1, read as the reverse complement.
TCTTGGGCAGTGATGGCTAGCCTTTTCGGCACCAAGTGCCCAAAGCACTTGCTCGTGCATCCCCAAATGCGATGCACATGTGCCCTGTGCATGAGCCCCACCTGCACCCTGCGCATGTGACCCCTCTGTGACCCCCATGCATGCACACATGCCCCCTGCACCCTCTGTGCATGCAAGTGTGACCCCCGTGCATGCACCCTCCCCCGCAACACATGCACTGCAGAGACCTGAAGACCAGCTGCCCAGTGGGAATCACACGCACACGCATGTGTGGTGGAGCTGAGCTGGGGTGACAGATCGTGTGCCCAGAGAGAGGGCTCTGCGTGCCACTTCTGGCACGCATGTCATAGGTTCACCATCATGGGGATAGGGTCTCCTGCTTTGACAAGGGTTGGACTAGAAAACTTCCAACTCTGTTTTTCTCTTATTCTTCCAGGACCCAAGATCCTTGAGCATTGGGTCCTTCCAGAGAGACCCTCCCCTCCTCTTCAGAATGCCAGGGTTCCAAGCAACCCCTCCAACAGAATTAAGACTCCAAGGCAAAGTCCTTCTGCAAAGTATAAACTTATTGGAGGCATCATATTGGCACATCTGGGGAAAACCCAAATCTAAAATCCCGTGTTTTCCCCACCCAAAGTAAAACCCACAGTTCCTTCCCCTGCGTCCACCTCCCCATCGCGTGGTCCAATCACATCCACGTCCCAACTCCAGCCAACTTCTCTCACACCTTCCCAGGTGGCAGCAGGACTTCCTTGGCTCCCAGAGGAAAGAATGTTGTTATGATTCTACACCCCCCACACTGTCCACACCTCCCCCCTTTCGTTCCCAGAGCTAGCTAAATCATCACTGTGGCTGTGACAGCCCTGTAGACTCCCTCATAGGGTGGCTATTGAGCTCACCTAATATGTGCACACCTAACGCACATGCACCTAATGCACGCGTGCAGCTTTCCGCACACCAGCTGAGGCTCTGCCACATCGATCAGTGCAGGGATGGGTGAGAAGGCTGTCCTGCATTTTTCTCTTCTTCCTCCTGTCAGCTGATCGTCTTTCAGCCCAAAGGGTAGCAATTTTCGCAACTGGTTCAGTCGAACTGGGCCCAACCGGTAGCATACCACCACTGGTGAGGAGCAATGTTCTCCAACAGGTTTTGGTCTCCTGCAGGAGCCAGGATCCTTGAGAACTGGGCCCTTCCAGGAGAGGACCCTCAAGGTCCTTTGACCTCCCATCATCTTCAGAAGATGCCTGAGCAAGCCACCCACAGCTACAGAGCTCCAAAGTACCCGGGACAAGCTCTGCTCCAGCAATGTCCATTGAAGTGGGCACCCCCCGCTATTCATAGAAGACCAGGAGTGGGGTCTGGTCTTGGCATTGTCTCCACAGACTTCTTAAAAACTCACCTGGAATCTGTCCCAAAGGTGGTTTTTCAAGAGGCAGCTGTTTTGCTTCAGCTCAGAGCTGAAGAAGCATCTTGGATGAGAAGTGAAACATCCTCCAGGAAAAGCCAAGAAAGTCCAGGTGCCTCTTGGGGAAAAAAAAGCACCTTTGGGAGAACCAGGACCTGGATGACTGAGAATCTCCATAGACATTCACCTGGAGTCTGTCACCTGGCCAACCAAATAAGCTTTCACAGCTGCTGCTCTTCAAACTGTGAAACGTCGAAATTCTTCTGTACCAGATATTTTCTAACTTCCTTCTAGTGGGGTGAACTCTTCCTTCATGGGATTCAACCAGCCAATGGAAAGCAGCTGAAGACCAGGGACCCAATAAAGACCTGGTTTCAAATCCCCCACAAGTGGTTTCCCCCTAACTACTAGGTGTTAGCAGTGAGGGAGATGGCACGTTACACAACCCTCATTCTACTGGATCTCACCTCCTCTTCCCAGGTGTTCAGGGATTCTCTTCTGGACAGGAACACAATAGTCTTCCTTGGCAAATGCCAACTGATTTCCACATCAGAATCTCATCGTTGTCTGGGAGCAAAGAGCAACATGAATGTTGTTTTTGCAAGATCCAACCATACTCACACAAAAGCCAACACACAAGTTGCAGCTGCTGAGAGTTGCTGAGAGAACCAGGATGTCCACCCAATGTTGTAACTTGATAGGACATAAGAAGGGGATATTTCCAAATTAAAGTCAGAAAAAATGCTTTCTGGCAATAAATGTGTACACCAGTGTTTCTCAACCTTGGCCACTTTAAAACTCCCAGAATTCTCCAGCCAGCAGAGCTTGGCTGTTGAACTCCGCCCACCTTCCAGCAGCTAAGATTGAGAAAGTGTGCAACGCTGATCAAGAGAGATGGAGAGAGATGTTCCTGTTCAAAAAAGTAGCCAGAAAGCCATCTTTTGAAGATGACCAGTTGAGTAGGAGGTTGGACTTGATGGCCTCAGAGAGAAGCTTCCAAAACACCAGGTAAGTGAAGGACACCTGCTTTCTGGGTTCATAAGGTTCCTAATTTGTACTATGCATCTACTGCTATGTACCTGGACAGGTAAGATGATAGTAAGAACTACTCCCACCTCCGATCTCCTGGGTTTTCAATTCACCCCAGTCTGGCCTGGCGAGTGCCAGCAACCCCTTCCTTATGTGATGTGCCAAACATTTGCTGTCATATGGAAACCACATTTAGAAAGACTAGAGTAGAGTCGAGTAGAAAAGAATAGAGTAGGAGTCGGTTGGAATAGAATAGAAGTGAAGAGTAGAGTAGAGTAGAGTAGGAGTAGGTTGGAATAAAATAGAATAGAATAGAATAGAAAAATTAATAGAATGGAATAGAATGGAATGGAATGGAATAGAACAGAACAGAACAGAACAGAACAGAATAGAATAATGAATGGAATGGGAATAGGAATAGGGATAGGGATAGGGATAGAATAGAATGGAATGGAATGGAATAGAATAGAATAGAATAGAATAGAATAGAATAGAATAGAATAGAATTCTTTATGGGCCAAATGTGATTAGGCGCACAAGTCATTTGTCTCTGGTGCATTAGCTCTCAGTATACATACAAGCAACAAGTGATAAATCATGATCATAATAATGAAATGCAATCATCATAAATCATAAGATATGACACTTGATGAGTTATAAGCTATTAAATAGGCAATCGACATAATCATAGGATACTAAACAAAAGAAAACGTAGAAAACTGACAGCAGAAAAAGACCTAGCTGTCCATCAAATCAGCCTTTTGAGTTTTCTTGCTTTTTGTTTTCTTTCTAATTTATTCATTTTTAAGGAGTATTATTTTATTTTGTACTTTATTATACCGAGAGGGCTTCCCTGGCTTTCCCCAAACAAACCTTAAGGCAGAAGTAGTATTCAGCTGGTTCTGACCGGTTCTGGAGAACCGGTAGTGGAAATTTTAAGGAGTTGGGAGAACCGGCCAATCCCATCTCTGACTGGCCCCACCAACCCCATCTATTCTCTACCTCCCATTGAGTCCCAGCTGATTGGCGGGGTCTCCTTTGGTTGCCCTGCACAGGAGAACGGAGCTGGAAAGCAGGTCAGTGGGGTGAAGAGGGAAGGGGGATTTTGTAGTAACCTTCAGCTGCCACGCCCACCAAGCCACACCCACCAAGCCACCAAGCCACATCACATCCACCAAGCCACACCCACAGAACCAGTAGTTAAGAAATGTTGAATCCCACCCCTGCCCCAAAGCCTCGCTTTCCACCAAAAAAGGACCAGAGGAAACCCAGGAATGCGTTTTAGGAGCCCAGAGGCCATTTATTTGGATTTATTTGCAGGTATTCATTGTCCCCAGAACAAAACGTGGCTTCCCTACTGAGTGCCATAGACCTCCACTTCACACAAGACCAAGCTGTTAACTCCAGGTAGGTGCACACTGACGTAGCGGCCTTCCTGCCCGTTGCAGTAGATGGTAGTGATGGAGCCCAAGCGGATGTTCGGGATAATCCCACAGCTGTGGGGCAAGAGAGTTCATGTTAGGAGGGCCGTCCTTCTGGTCCCCCCATGCTCCCCCTGAGAACACAGCCCCCCTCGCTCCCCCTAGCTCTCTGGTTCTCTTCTTCCTCTTCTGTTCTGCCTCCAGTTGGCCTTTAATATTGCAATTAATTGGAAAAATTAATCTAGTTGGACAAAGAATAGAATAGGAGTAGAAGAAGAGAAGAGAACAGAATTCAATACAATATGAATAGAATACAATAGAATAGAATACGGGATAGAATAGAATAGAATAGGAATAGGAATAGAATAGAATAGGAATAGAATAGAATAGAATAGAAATAGAAATAGAAATAGAAATAGAAATAGAAAGTAGAGAATAGAATAAAGAATAGATAAAAGAATAGAAAAACAATAGAATAGAAATAGGAATAGGAATAGAAATAGAATAGAATAGAAAGAATATAAGAATATAAGAATAGAAATAGAAATAATAGAATAGAAATAGAATAGAATAGAAATAGAATAGAAATAGAATAGAATAGAATAGAATAGAATAGAATAGAATAGAATAGAAATAGAATAGAATAGAATAGAATAGAATAAAAATAGAAATAGAAATAGAATAGAATAGAAATAGAATAGAATAGAGAATAGAATAGAATAGAAATAGAAATAGAAATATAGGAATAAGAATAGAATTAGAATAGCAATAGAATATTCTTTATTTGGCCAAGTATGATTAGATACACTAGGAATTTGTCTCCGATGCAGAAGCTGTCAATGTACATACAAACAACAAAGGAATAATAAGCATAATAACAAAGGATAATCGTAACAATGATACCAATGGAAGGTTGTGGAACAAATGAGAAAGATAATAGTAATACAGCCATACCATGTGGGTAAATATCCTTAGACATAACACCGTATTGTGGTAATTAGGTGTTCGGCAGAGTGATGGCATGAGGGGAAAACTATAGGGGTACAGTTTTTAAAAAAATACTGTCATTGCTTTATCAAGGAAAATGTCTAATTGTGCAGCAGTTTCTCTAAGTGAAATGCAATGATTGAGTCCATCTTTATTTGCTATTTCCCCCTCATGATTTATTAGTTCTAGGTCAGGCCCAAAATAATTTGGAAGCATCTTTTCCACTTGGGGACATTTTTTCCATGGTATAGTCACCATGGGCGAAAAGGTGGCAATATACATAGATAAATAAATAGTGACCAGAACACCATGCACCACTTCCCAAGCAGAGAAAAAAAAAAAACCTCTTCTACCACAGCCAGGTGGCCTCATATCAGGTGCTCAACCTCAGTTCCAAAAGAACCCATGTTCTAGATTTGCAACATACATGCTAGCAGAAATTAACCAATCAGGTGGGATTCACACAGACGCCAAACTAACTGAGACCACAATTTAGTCAGATGAACAGCTGGCATCAGCCTAAAGTCAGGTCTTTCTTTGTCTCTTGGGGGAGCGAGGAGGAAGGTGAACTCACAATCTCCATACCAATGGAGTCGTGGCCTCTTGGTCCCAGGCCAAAGTTGGCACCTCATACTCAACAGCACCCCAAAAGCATCCGCACTAGCTGTGGATTCTATGCATGGCAATCCACAAACATTTGGTGGTCCCAAACACCCAGACAGGGTGGCTCAGTGGCTAAGACACTGAGCTTGTCGAGCAGAAAGGTCGGTGCCAACTCATAAAACATTCCTGTGCCTGTTTTAGTGGTTGCCATAAAAAAGTGTGGGAGGAAGTAAATCTGGAAGAGCAGTACAGCAAAGTGAAAGTACATGCCAACTCTTATCTTTAAAAGATTGTAACTGAAATACCAGAGCTTTTGCCCAAGAATATATTTGATTGGAGAACGGGAATGATGACACCCAGCCCGTGAACGTGCTCAATTGAAGAATCTGATTTATGACACACCCAGCAGGGAGGGGGGAAACAGGGTCCCAGGGGGCTGTAAATTACTGCACATATGCCAGAGTTGGCTTCATACAGGGCAGTGCCAGTATGTTGCCTCTAATATATCCTTTGAAGTTTTTTGAAGTTTGGCTCGAGAATCATGATTTAATTAGAGCGATTGCTGGAATCCTGACAGCTGGCAGTTGGGCAGTTCGAATCCCTAGCACCCCAAATTAGAATGAGCTCCCATTCCTTGTCCCAGGTTCTGCCAACCTAGCAGTTCGAAATCATGTTAAAAAAATACAAGTAGAAAAACAGGGACCCCTTTGGTGGGAAGGTAACAGTTCTCTGTGTGCCTTCGGCATTTAGTCATGCCGGAGACATGACCACGGAGACGTCTTCACACAGCGCCGGCTCTTCGGCTTTGTAATGGAGATGAGCACCACCCCCTAGAGCTGGAAATGACTAGCACATAGGTGCCAGGGGAACCTTTCCCTTTTACCTTTAAACACCCGGACCCCCAAACACCTGGTGACAGCTGGCTCAGCGCTACTTACAGAGCATTGGATCTTCCATGGTTTTCCAGAGTGTCTCCCACGCGGACCTCAAGGTGATTGATTAGTTCTCTACAGCAGTCCTTGGGGTTTTTCACCACTACCACGGAGATTTTATAGGAGTCTCCCAGGTCCACATACCACCATGGTTGTGCCTCATGCTTGGTGCGGATGCAGGAGCCTTGGCTCCAGTTCCCGCTGCAGTTCCCATCCACGGCTTTCTCTGCTGACCCAAGGATCTCATGGGGCTGGACGGAGGACTGGTAGGCCGGCTTCCCTAAGGCCACGTTCGTTGCCTTTATTCCTGCAGGAGAGAATGGAGGAGGCCTTGAAGGAGGACGGGCAGCGGGGGACCTTCAGGGAGAGAGCAGGTAAGGCGCAAAGCCACCAGGGGAGCCCTTTGGGGGGGTTTGGGGTGAGTTTTGAAGGCTGGGAAAGGGGTGGAAGGAAGTAAGCTGAGTTCTGTGCTCCGTTTCTTTGCTATTGGGGGAGGCAACTGGGCTTTCTGGTTTTTCTTTGAAAACGTTTCGCTTCTCAGAAGAGCAGAGGGTCGGACTAGAACAGTGGTTGCCAACCGGTGGTCCACGGCCCACCGGTGGTCCACGAGAAAATTTTGGTGGTCTGCAGAGAAATATCACCCCCAGAGCACCCCCCCCCAAAGCAATTAATCCAGGCTGTGCAGGAACACAAGGCTGTGCAGCCCACAGGGCCTGCAGGAACCCTCCCCGTCCACTCACTCCTTCCCTGGCAAACTTGCCTGCTAAGTTGCTATTTTTCCTTGCCCCACTGACCATCAGCTGTTCTGCTGGGCTGGGAGATTTAGATTAGCTAGAAAGCAGGAAAAGGTTGGGTTTCTTGCTTTCTAGCTAATCTTTAGATCTTCGGCTCTGCTTTTAAGCAGAGCCGAACCTCCCTTAGTACTGAAGGTTCTATTATTCAGTGCAGACTCAGACAGCCGATGGCAGAAAGATAGATCTCTGAATCTGTGATTCTGTGAGCAACTCAATCTGCCTGCCTGCTTTGCCTGATTTTAGGTAAAAGTTGCTCTTTTTTTATAAAAAATTCAATATTTACATAAATATTGATAATATTTACATACAAGCCATGCCTAGCCAGTCACATGACCACAAAGCCACACCCACAAATTCGGCCACGCCCAAGAACTGGTGGTTAATAAATTTGAATCCCACTCCTGCCTCTGTGTGTTTGTGTGTGTGTGAGTGAGAGAGGGAGGGAGAGAGACAGTTTAGATCAGATCTTTCTCTCTCTCTGTCTCCCATCAACGTCAGCAAGCAACCGTCAGTCAAAATTCATATTAGTGGTCCCCGAGATTTAAAATGATGAGTTTGGTCCCTGAGGTCCAAAAGGTTGGCAACCCCTGGGCTAGAAGACCTCCAAGGTCCCTTCCAACTCTGTTATTCTATTCTATTCTAATTCTAATTCTATTCTAATTCTAATTCTATTCTCTAATTCTAATTCTAATTCTAATTCTAATTCTAATTCTAATTCTCATTCTCATTCTCATTCTCATTCTCATTCTCATTCTCATTCTCATTCTAAGTCTTCTATTCTATTCTAATTCTGTTCTATTCTAATTCTAATTCTATTCTAATTCTATTCTAATTCTATTCTATTCTATTCTATTCTAATTCTAATTCTAATTCTAATTCTAATTCTAATTCTAATTCTATTCTAATTCTATTCTATTCTATTCTATTCTAACTCTAATTCTATTCTAATTCTAATTCTAATTCTTATTCTAATTCTAATTCTAATTCTAATTCTAATTCTAATTCTAATTCTACCTGGTTTTTGTCTCGGAGCGGTGGCGAAGTGGCCTGGGGGATGGTGTTATTGTAACCCATCCTGTTCCATGGTCAGACCACTATCTCCTACGGCTGGTCTTCCATCAAGCCGCCCTACACCGCTGGGATGAGGAGCCGTCTAGATGGTTCCGCCCCAGGCGCCTGATGGACCCTGAGAGGTTCCAGGCAGAACTGGGGTTTTTTCCTGCATCCCTTACCCACAGCCCTGTCAAGGTCCTTGTGGCTACCTGGCAACAGTCGCTGCGGGGCCCTGGACAGGGTTGTCCCCATGCCCCTTACTCAACGAGATCCCGGTTGGCCCCTGGTATACCGAGGGCTCCGGGAGATGAAACCATAGAAGGGGACTAGAGAGTAGGTGGAGGGTGACCCGCCCGATCCAACCGAGCCCAGTTGAGAGCCTATATTAGGACTTACCTGGTAGCTGTGGGGGCAGCGAGGAGACTTTACTTCTCCACCATCATAGCATCCGCAGATAACTGCCCGGCCACCCTATTTGGCATTGCCCGCTCCCTCCTACATTTGGGGGAGGTGGTGGACCTGCGGGCAGAGCTGAGGAATTTGGTCTTTATCTGCAGGATAAAATTGCTCAGATCCGGGAAGGGTTGCGCTCGGACTTGCAGTGGTCTGGGGAGGGGGAGGCGAGTGGTTTGGCTAATGTCATCTGGACTGAGTTTGATCCTGTTTCTGAGGATGAAGTGGACAGGATCATGCGGCGGCTGAGTTCCACCACATGTTTATTGGACCCGTGCCCTTCCTGGTTGGTTTATGCCTCCAGGGAGATCACGTGCGGCTGGCTCCGGGCAGTGGTCAACGCTTCATTAAGGGAGGGGCTGTTCCCTGCCACCTTGAAAGAGCGGTGGTGAGGCCCTTCTGAAGAAGCCTGCCTTGGACCCAGCCGTGTTGAACAACTTTCGTCCGGTCTCCAACCTTTGCTTCTTAGCGAAGGTTGTTGAGAGTGTGGTGGCCCAGCAATTGCCACTTTTCCTGGAGGAAGCGGACTACCTGGATTTGTACCAATCGGGCTTCCGACCCGGGTACAGCATGGAGACAGCATTGGTCGCGCTGATTGATGATCTCTCTAGGGCTCGGGACAGGGGTTTTTCCTCTGTCCTGGTCCTGTTAGATCTCTCAGCAGCTTTCGATACCATCGACCATGGTATCCTGTTGCGGCGTCTCGGGGGGTTGGGAGTGGGTGGTACTGTTTTACAGTGGTTCTCCTCCTACCTCTCGGGACGCTCACAAACAGTGTTGGCAGGGGGGCAGAGGTCGACTCCGAGGTCTCTCACTTGTGGGGTACCTCAGGGGTCGGTTCTTTCGCCTCTCTTGTTCAACATTTATATGAAGCCGCTGGGGAGATCATCCGTGGTTTCGGGGTGAGTTATCATCAGTATGCTGATGATACGCAGTTATACATCTCCACCCCGGACCACATCAGTGATGCCCTCACCTTGATGTCCCGTTGTTTGGAAGCGGTGCGGATCTGGATGGACAGGAACATGCTCCGACTCAATCCAGCCAAGACAGAGTGGTTGTGCGTACCGACATCCCGGTCCAGTTCTGAGGTTCCATCTTTGGTCATGGGGGGGGGAGGTGTTACCCCCCATGGACAGGGCACGGAACCTGGGGGTCCTCCTGGGCTCATGGCTCAAGTTGGAGGAGCAGGTGGGAGCCGTGGCCAGGGGGGCCTTTGCCCAGGTCCGGCTGGTTCGCCAGCTGCGCCCATATCTGGACCGGGATGCCCTGCGCACAATTACTCAGGCCCTCGTTGTCTCCCGACTGGACTACTGTAATGCTCTCTACTTAGGACTGCCCTTGCATACCACTCGGAGGCTTCAGCTGGTGCAGAATGCGGCCGCTGTAGTGTTGGGAGCCCCCGATACTCCCATATTACACCCCTCCTGCGCGACTTGCATTGGCTTCCGGTTGCCCTCCGGTGAGATTCAAGGTTTTAGTGTTAACATTCAAAGTCCTACATGGCATGGGTCCAGGATATTTACGAGAACGACTCCTCCCAGCATCAGTACCAACCCCGACGGGCGATAGACAGGGCCTCCTCAGGGTGCCGTCCACGACTCAATGTCGCTTGACGGGGACTCGGGGGAGAGCCTACTCTGTATGGCCCCCACTTTATGGAATCTTCTTCCACGGAGCTCGGCTTGCTCCTGATCTCCGTACCTTCCGCCACGAGTTAAAAACCTGGTTGTTTTTACAATCTGGGCTATGCTGACTCCTTGGGCTTTCTTGATTTTAATTTTGGGGGTTTTAATGTTAATTCGGCTTAGTTTGTTTAATATGTTTTTTAGGTAATTTATTGTTGTATTTCTTTTAATCTGTGAGCCGCCCCAAGTCCTTTGGGAGAGCGGGCGGCATATAAGTCAAAATAATAAATAAATAATAAATAAATAAATGCATTTGAGGTGGTGTGCTGGTATCCGAAGGTCCTACAAGGCTAAGAGGAGACCTCTGGGATATCGAGATGGCCAGGACTCCCCTATATCCCCCCACACAGGCCTTCAGGTGGTTCTTACCTATAGGTGGAGGTCTGCAACTCTGAGCTGCTGCAGAGCCTGCCAAGAGGGACACGGCCAGCAGACCTGCCCAGATGATGAGCTGCATCCTGCAAGCGAGGAGGGGAGAGATCAGGAAATGTGTGGCAGGGCCATGTAGAGACGATGAAGAGCTGGCTTCCTCTACTCAACACACCTGAGCATCAGGACTGGCCATGGAGACCCAAAGGAGGGTGGGAGATACTTTAAAGATACTTTAGCCATTCTCCCAGAAGTCAGTCTAAAGGATTCCTGAAATTGCTCATCTACCTATTTCCTCACGTGCTCTACTCCATCAGACAACAGGCAGGCAGACAGACAGACAGACAGACAGACAGACAGACAGACAGACAGATATAGGAACAGATAGATAGATAGAGATAGATAGAAACAGATAGACATAAATAGATAGATAGATAGATAGATAGATAGATAGATAGAGATAGATAGAGATAGATAGATGGAGATAGATATAGATAGATAAGTAGATAGAGATAGATAGTTTGAAAGAGATAGAGATAGATAGATAGAAACAGAGATAGATGATAGATTTATTTATTTATTTATTTATTTATTTATTTATTTACTTATTGATTGATTGATTGATTGATTAATTGATTGGACTTTTATGCCGCCCTATCTCCCAAAGGACTCAGGGCGGCTCACATAATAAAACCCATAATACAAAATTTAAAATTGGTTAAAAGGCATTAAATTCAAGCCAAACAATAGTTTAAAAACCCACAAAAGACATTAACATATAAAACATTTAAAACCACTCCCCCCTCAGTCCAGGCCGGCTTGTTGAATAGCCAGTCTTCAGGCCACGCTGGAAGGAACGGAGGTCAGGGGCGAACTGCAGCTCCAGGGCTAACTGACTCCACAGGGTGGGCACTCCCACTGAGAAGGCCCTACCCCTGGGCCCAGCCAACACTGTCTGGCCGACGGCACCCAAGGAGGCCCTGTCTGTGGGAAGGCAGGGTGATGCTGGGCAGTCGATGCTGGCAAGAGACGTCCCCACAAGTACCTGGCCCCAAGCCATGTAGGGCTTTATAGGTAAGTACCAGCACCTTGAATCTCACCCAGAGGGCAACTGGCAACCAATGCAGTTCACGCAGGAGGGGTGTAATATGGGAGCATTGGGATACTCCCATCACAACCCATGTGGCCGCACCAGTTGAAGCCTCCAAGTGGTCCGCAAGGGCAGCCCCATATATAGAGCATTGCAGTAGTTGACTAGGGAAGTAACAGGTGCATGAGTGACCGTACGCAAGGCATCTCGGTCCAGATAAGGGTGCAACTGGTGCACCAGGCGAACCTGGGCAAATGCCCCCTGGCCACGACTCCTACATGATCTTCCAAACTGAGCCGTGTATCCAGGAGGACACCCAAGTTGGCACCCTATCCATGGGGCAACACCTCTCTCCCCATGCATAATGATGGAACATCCTGGATCATCTGAGATGCCGGTACACACAGCCACTTGGTCTTGGCTGGGTTGAGCTGGAGCCTGTTCCTCCC
>CM019150.1:222455276-222469804 GCA_009733165.1 Naja naja | reverse complement strand
TCTCATACCTCTTGGGCATCTTGTTTCTAGTGGATCAAATTGGCCTACTAATTGGCTCCTCATCTGTATCAGAATTGCCTGATGTACTGTCCTCCTCATTACTACTGTAACATATTTTAAGTTTGGAGTGCCCCTTCTTCCAGGCTACTCCCTTCTTCTTCTTGAGGATCCCCTTTAGGGGCTTGGAGGGCATTTGTTCTCCCTTATCCTCTGAGCCAGATGTGTCACCATCACTAGATAGACTTTCTGACACATCTGCTCCCTGGCTGGCCAAATTTTGAGCAGCACTGGGAGTCAGAATCTCATTAGCATGGATTCTGCTCCAATTTGTACTTTCATAGAACGTGGCTGATCTGGAAATAACAATCCTGTTATTTGTGTCAATAAACTTGTAGGCTTTAGAGCCCGGCTCATAGCCAACGAACCTGAGTTTGATTGACACTCTATCCCCCTTTTTTCTGAGTTCCTTGGGGATATGTACATCGGCCATCACCCCAAATACATGGAGATGTTTTAAACTTGGCTTACAGCCATACACCATCTCATATGGGGTCTTCTGTACTACACTAGACCATATCCGGTTGAGAGTGTAGTTTGCATACAGAACAGCCTCCGCCCAGTAAGAGAATTTTAGGTTAGCATCCTCGAGAGCGCAACTCATCGTGGCCTGCAGCACACCATTCCATCTTTTTACAACGCCATTCTGGAAAGCGGAATAAGGAGCGGTCCAAAGATGGACTATGCTCCTTTCTTTCAGCCAGTCAGAGAACTGAGCAGAGTTAAATTCAGTTCCTCTGTCAGTCAAGATCTTTTGTACCTTGACTTTGTGTTGGTTTTCTACCAAATTGTAGAATTCCTTAAATTTGGAGAAAGCCTGATCTTTGGATTTGATGAGGTAAACAAATCCATATCTGCTATGGTCATCAACAATAGTCAGAAAGTATTGATTCTTACCAAGGGAGGGTTTCAAAGGACCCACCAGGTCCATATGCACCAGCTGAAACTTGTGTTCGGATTGCCTCTGAGATTTCCTGGGTGCTGGCTTCACCCTGGATTTTACACTCCTGCAAACAGAGCAATCCATGAAAATTTTACAGTCTTTAATGTTCAACCCTCTTGAGCACTCAGGCATTTTCTGCACCACAGGGAAGCTAATATGGCCCAGTCTGCAGTGCATGAGGTGGGCACACTCATCATGGAGTGGCTTACCAATAGAAACAGTATTGGTGTCCCTTGCTTGCTCATCACTGTGCTCCAGATTAAACCTCACACCTTTGGTGCTCTGTGTGTTACCTGTGCAATCGCAATTGCACCCCTTCTTTTCCTTGTAACCTTTGGCCTTGACTTCTGGCCTTGGCTGAGACTCTTCATCTGAGTCATCAGCATCAACTTGGTTGCTGACCCCAGACTCCTTAGCCCTCACAACAGGAGAATAGTATGGTAGGTTGTTTATTTTTAACACCTCTCCAACCATGTGACCATCCTTGGTCACTACAGCAATCCTTTGTGTAAACAGCACTTCTATGTTGGCGTGCTCGCTAAGCTTGAGGGTGCTAAGCAGATTGTGTTCTATTTTAGGAACATATAAAATGTCATTGACCTCCCCAAGCCCGGGGATATACACCTTTCCTATACCTGTGGCTTGTTTTAATACCATTTGTCACTGACATTGCAATCATAACCTTTGAGACTTGTGAACAAGTGTTTGTCACTTATCATGTGCCTGTTTGCGCCATTGTCCAGCAACCATGACTGTTCACGTTGCTCCTTAGTGAGCCTTGGATAGGTGGTCTCCAACATGCTGGCAAAATTATTTGCTAGGTCAAACCTGTCCCTTTTATTACCTTTCCTGGGCCCCTTGCCCCTTCTCGGGTTGGAAGGGTTCCCCTGAGGTCTGCTCTGAGGTGTGGATGACCTTCTTCTGTACCTGTTACCAGAAGGTACCCTTTGACTCGCCCTTGTACCTATATTGCGTGGACAGTCCCTCTTGTATTTATTTATTTATTTATTTATTTATTTATTCGACTTATATGCCGCCCCCTCTCCCAAAGGACTTGGGGCGGCTCACAGATTAAAAGAAAATACAACAATAAATTACCTAAAAAGCATTAAACAAACTAAGCCAATTAACATTAAAACCCCAAAGATTAAAATCAAGAAAACCCAAGGAGTCAGCATAGCCCAGATTGTAAAACAGCCAGGTTTTTAACTCGTGGCATGAAGGTACGGAGATCAGGAGCAAGCCAGAGCTCCAGTGGAAGGAGATTCCATAAAGTGGGGGCGCCACAGAATAGGCTCTCCCGAGTCCCTGCCAAGCAACACATTGAGTCGGACGGCACCCTGAGGAGGCCCTGTCTATGCAGCCTGCATGGCGGTTGGTACTTGAAACTGGGAGGAGTCGTTCTCGTAAGTATCCTGGACCCATGCCATGTAGGACTTTGAATGTTAACACTAAAACCTTGAATCTCACCCGAGGGCAACCGGAAGCCAATGCAAGTCAGCAGAGGGGTGTAACATGGGAGTATCGGGAGGCTCCCAACACTACCCGCCGCCGCATTCTGCACCAGCTGAAGCCTCCTGAGTGGTATGCAAGGGCAGTCCTAAGTAGAGAGCATTACAGTAGTCCAGTCGGGAGACAACGAGGGCCTGAGTAATCATGCACAGGGCATCCCGTCCAGATATGGGCGCAGCTGGCTAACCAGCCGGACCTGGGCAAAGGCCCCCCTGGCCACGGCTCCCACCTGCTCCTCCAACTTGAGCCGCGAGTCCAGGAGGACCCCCAGGTTCCGTGCCCTGTCCACGGGGTAACACCTCCCCCATGACCAAAGATGGAACCTCAGAACTGGACCGGGATGTCGGTATGCACAACCACTCTGTCTTGGCTGGATTGAGTCGGAGCATGTTCCTGTCCATCCAGATCTGCACCGCTTCCAAACAACGGACATCACGGAGAGAGCATCACTGATGTGGTCCGGGTGGAGATATATAACTGCGTATCATCAGCATACTGATGATAACTCACCCAAACCATGGATGATCTCCCCAGCTGCTTCATATAAATGTTGAACAAGAGAGGTGAGAGAACCAACCCCTGAGGTACCCCACAAGTGAGAGACCTCGGAGTCGATCTCTGCCCCCTGCCAACACTGTTTGTGAGCGCCCCGAGAGGTAGGAGGAGAACCACTGTAAAACAGTGCCGCCCACTCCCAAGCCCCCAAGACACCGCAACAAGATACCATGGTCGATGGTATCGAAAGCCGCTGAGAGATCTAACAGGACCAGGACAGAGGAAAACCCTGTCCTGAGCCCTAGAGAGATCATCAATCAGCGACCAATGCTGTCTGTGCTGTACCCGGGTCAGAAGCCCGATTGGTACGGATCCAGGTAGTCCGCTTCCTCCAGGAAAAGTGGCAATTGCTGGGCCACCACACTCTCAACAACCTTCGCTAAAAAGTGAAGGTTGGAGACCGACGAAAGTTGTTCAACACGGCTGGGTCCAAGGCAGGCTTCTTCAGAAGGGGCCTCACCACCACCTCTTTCAAGGAGGCAGGGAACAGACCCTCCCTCAATGAAGCGCTGACCACTGCCCGAGCCAGCCAGACGTGACCTCCCTGGAGGCATAAACCAACCAGGAAGGGCACGGGTCCAATAAACATGTGGTGGAACTCAGCCGCTGCATGATCCTGTCCACTTCATCCTCAGAAACAGGATCGAACTCAGTCCAGATGACATTAGCCAAACCACTCGCCTCCCCCTCTCCAGACCCCTGCAAGTCCAAGTGCAACCCTTCCCGGATCCAAGCAATTTTTATCCTGCAGATAAAGACCAAATTCCTTAGCTCTGCCCCACAAGGGGTCCACCACCTCCCCGAAGTGTAGGAGGGAGCGGCAACCCCAAACAGGCGGCGGGCGGTTATCTGCAGATGCTATGAGGGTGGAGAAGTAAAGTCTCCTCGCCACCCCAGCAGCCACCAGGTAAGTCCTAATATAGGCTCTCAACTGGGCTCAGTCGGATACGGAACAGGTCGCCCTCCACCTACTCTCTAGTCCCCTTCTATGACGCTTGATCTCCCGGAGCCCCTCGGTGTACCAGGAGGCCAACCGGGATCTGCGTTGAGTAAGGGGACGCATGGGGACCACCCTGTCCAGGGCCCCCGCAGCTGACTGTTGCCAGGTAGCTACAAGG
This sequence comes from Naja naja, assembly GCA_009733165.1. Classification (NCBI taxonomy): domain Eukaryota; kingdom Metazoa; phylum Chordata; class Lepidosauria; order Squamata; family Elapidae; genus Naja; species Naja naja. Next base: position 222,465,619 of record CM019150.1, on the reverse strand, counting down.
ACCTCGACAGGGCTGTGGGTAAGGGATGCAGGAAAAAACCCCAGTTCTGCCTGGAACCTCTCAGGGTCCATCAGGTGCCTGGGTCTGATGGACCCTGTAGTGGTCCTTGGACCCATAACTGAAGCTTTCCTCGACAGTATTGACATTATTTGGACTGTCAGGTCTTCTAGTGATCCTCTTTTCCCTGTGGAAGCCTGCCCTGTCCTTCCTCAGATTGTGCTCTGCAATTAACCTGCCTGACAGAACTTCCAGGGGCATACTATCATAATTGGAATTGTGTAGCTGGGATATAAAATTGTCCCAGCTAGAATCCAGCAAATTAATAATTATACTAATTAAGCTCCGCTCTGACATGGGCTCTCCCCTCAATGTTAATTCCTCCCTCATTTTACTGAGCACGCAAAGATGCTCACTCATATCCACCCCTTTCCTCAATTTTGCAGAATGGAACTCTCTGGAAATTCTGGTAGTTGTATTAGAATTCCTGGAATAAAATAGGTTAAATAATTTTTCCCATATTTCATAAACAGTCAGGTTATGAGGGATACTGGGATACAATACACGATCAATACTTAGCAATAATAAACAAAAAATTTTATGGTGTAGTAGGTCAGTTTCCAGTGTCCAGGGCTTAGGAGGGGATCTAATAATAGAAATAAGGCATTCTCCTTCATAAATAATACTTGCACCTCTTTAGACCACTCTGACAGGTTTCTTTCTGAAGTTGACAGCCTTTTAAAACCAGCCGGCAAAAGGTTTGAATTCGCTGGTATAGAAAAAGTTTGTTGTTGCTGTCCATGGTGCTGAAGGCCTCTGCATTGACAGAACGGCAGAGGTATAGAAATAGCTGGCTTAATTCCTATTGGCCGGCAATCTGACAGTTGCTTCTCCCAGGTGGGAGGGGTTGGAGCGCCGAACTGGGCATGCGCGAAGCTCATTTCGCGCCGGACTTCGTGGGGGGAGGAGCTCTCTGGCTGAGCTCTGAAGGTAGGCCTCGGGCCAGCCCCTGAAGCTCCGGCTTCGGCTGTCAAACTGCAGGGAAGGCCCGGGAAGGCGGAAGATGCCGCCATCGCCGGGACAGGTAAGGAGTGGGCCGCAGTCGCAGGGAAGACATCTGGGAGGGCCGCTCTTGTGTGGTATCTGGGAGGGAGTTGCAGACTGGTCCCAAAGGCTGCAGTGAGACAAAGCACTTCCAGCTAAGACATTGTTGCTTGCCAGAACCAAACAGAACTAGCCAGAACTTTCAGGGGCTTGGAACTGGCTTGAACTGTCTAACTGCCAACGAGACAGCTCCTTATATACACCTGAGCCAAGTGAGGCGGAGCTAAGAGAAGCTGGTAGATTCAAACTACAGCTGTGCTGTGAGTGGCTCATTTGAACTTTCAAAATTTAAGCCAGTGGAAAGAGCACAGCAACTGTGTGGAAATTCCTTCCACAGAACAGAACAGAACAGAACAGAACAGAACAGAACAGAATCAGAATCAGAATCAGAATCAGAATTAGAATAGAATAGAATAACAGAGTTGGAAGGGACCTTGGAGGTCTTCTAGCCCAGGGGTCACCAACCTTTTGGACCTCAGGGACCAAACTCATCATTTTAAATCTCGGAGACCACTAATTTGAATTTTGACTGACGGTGGCTTGCTGACGTTGGTGGGAGACAGAGAGAGAGAAAGATCTGATCTAAACTGTCTCTCTCCCTCCCTCTCTCACTCACACACACACAAACACACAGAGGCAGGGGTGGGATTCAAATTTATTAACCACCAGTTCTTGGGCATGGCCGAATTTGTGGGTGTGGCTTTGTGATAGTGTGACTGGCTAGGCATGGCTTGTATGTAAATATTATAAATATTTATGTAAATATTGAATTTTTTATATAAAAAAGAGCAACTTTTACCTAAAATCAGACAAAGTAGGCAGGCAGATTGAGTTGATCACAGAATCAGAGATTCAGAGATCTATCTATCTGCCATCGGCTATCTGAGTCTGCACTGAATAATAGAACCTTCAGTACTGGACTTCCGGGTTGAGCCTTCTCAAGAACAGGCGGTGGTTTGTGATCGTCCACGACCGCAGCCTGGCTCTTGCGTCGGAGAGCCCCGATCCTGCAAGCTGCCTCAGAGGGGGCGGAGAAAGGGAAATCTGCCAGCCAGAGTGAGGGAGCTGCATCTCCCCTTTGGGTCTGGTCTTTCCTCCAAGACGCCAAGAAGTGGTGGTCAAAATGGCCACCTCGAAGAGAAGGTCTCAACGGGATTAAGATTGTTGCAGGAGGAAAGAGAGAAGTCGACAGCAGAGGAACCGAGTATCGGATGGTAAGATCAAGGCACCCGGGATTAAGATAAAGATGAGTTTTAAAAAAGAGAAACAGAAGCGCGAGTTCCAAGTGAAGAAAAATAAGTAAAATATTTTGACAGCTATAAGGGGCTTCGAACGAAAGGAAGAAGCCAGCCTAAGAACTTAAGTTTGGGGCTTGGAAAACTTTGAATATTAAAATAAAAGGAAAGGGTTAAGACTCTGTGCAGAAAGTGCCACTTTGTGGAGAAAAATTGGAAGCTAAAGAAGTAAGAAACTATCTTGTTCCTTTGTGGATTGAGTTGTTACATTTTAAAGACACAAGACTTATAGAAAGTGAAAGCCTGAATACACAAAGACGGATTGCCGGACTAATTGGTGATATTGATATAGACTCTGGACCTGGGTTAGGATCATAGAAAATTTAAAGAAGAAGAAGAAATAAGGAAAATTAAAATTTTGGTGGTCATCCAAAGAATTAAAAATGGAGTTTAAAAGTATGAAAGAACTGTTACAGGAAGTGACTGAACTAACTTGGCATGTTGCAGAAAATATGGGCATTCAAATGCTGAATAAAGAAGGAGCCTTGGAAAGGGTGGAGCCAGCACAAGAGAAAGCCATCTTAAAAGACAATTAATACAAAGATTAATGCAAATAAAAGGAAAGGAAGGGTGGCTAAAAAACGGAACCTAAGAAAGTATCTAAAAGGGAACATTTGAAATTAAGCATGTTAGAAAGGTTCAGAAGGAAAGGAACAGAAAGGTAAAGAGAGAGAGGGATTCAAACTGGATAGAGAAGGGGAGCAGGATAATAGGGAGGAGAAGGGAGCCAGCACAAGCAAGCCATTTTAAGAAGAATTAACAAAGATTAATACAATAAAAGGAAAGGGAGGATGGTCAAAAAATGAAACTTAAGAAGATAATTAAAAGGGGAATTATGAAACTAGGCATGATAGAAAGGTCCAGAAGGATGAGAGCAGAAAGGTAGAGAGAGGATTTAAACTGGATAGAGATAGTGGATAAAAGAGAGAAGGAACAAGAAACAAGAACAAAAGATAGAGACACGGGAATTACATAATAAAGAAAGGAACTTGTTTGCATAGAGACAATGGTTAACGATTTAAAAAGGGGTTCTGCATGAAGAAATGGTAATAAGAATATATTGTAATTATAAAAGTGTAAAACAATAGGGGTTACTGACAATTTTACTGGTAAAGGTCACATTTTTCATTTCTTATTCACAAAAGAAAGCTAAATGATGATTAGATGAATTGAATTAATTGAAATGATCTTAGAAAATGCCTAAAAATGAGATTTGTCAATAACCAAGATTAGCTATTTTATTATTATTTTGGAACTATAAATTAATCTTAGGGGGTGTTGCAGAACCCGATCGATTAGAGATATATTGTAAGGGAGCTTTTCTCTTTTTCTTTTCTTTTTCTCTATCTTTCGTTTTAAAGAGAATGATTATGATTATGCTACTATATTAACCACTGAGGTGTCACTTTCAAAGTAGTAAAAGGGGGCAAGTCTAGGGTTTTTTTTCATTCTTTTAGTGTTAACATTGGTGCGGATTTAGAATTATGGAGAGAATAGGTGATGAAAGGGCAAATCTGACGGATAAAAGAATTCTGTAAATGATAAAAGAGTATTAACAATGTGAAGACAATTAAAGGATAGATATGGATGAACTTTATTTTAATATGATGGGCAAATATATTGTTATTTGTAAGATTTATACATGAAGTTTTTAAAATATATATGTATATTTGCAATTAACTTGAAATGAACTGGGGGCTATACAGATTGAGATTAAGATTTGAGATTAGGATTAATTTCTTTCACCCTTTGTCCGCTAAAATGGAATAGAAGTGAAGTCAAATGTTTAAAATGAATATAGATCTACTGTCATATTTGCATGTAAAAGTGATGACCCGGGAACATGCTGTCTACTGAAAAGAGTTGTTTTAAAAAATTGTTAAAAATTGAATAAAATTTGTTTAAAAAAAAAAAAAGAACCTTCAGTACTAAGGGAGGTTCGGCTCTGCTTAAAAGCAGAGCCAAAGATCTAAAGATTAGCTAGAAAGCAAGAAACCCAACCATTTCCTGCTTTCTAGCTAATCTAAATCTCCCAGCACAGCAGAACAGCTGATGGTCGGGGGGGGGGCAAGGAAAAATAGCAACTTAGCAGACAAGTTTGCCAGGGAAGGAGTGAGTGGACGAGGAGGGTTCCTGCAGGCCCTGTGGGCTGCACAGCCTTGTGTTCCTGTGCAGCCTGGATTAATTGCTTTGGGGGGTGCTCTGGGGGTGATATTTCTCTGCAGACCACCAAAATTTTCTTGTGGACCACCAGTGGGCCGTGGACCACCGGTTGGCAACCACTGTTCTAGTCCAACCCTCTGCTCTTCTGAGAAGCGAAACGTTTTCAAAGAAAAATCAGAAAGTCCAGTTGCCTCCCCCAATAGCAAAGAAACAGAGCACAGAACTCAGCTTACTTCCTTCCACCCCTTTCCCAGCCTTCAAAACTGACCCCATCCCCCACCAAAGGGCTCCCCTGGTGGCTTTGAGCCTTACCTCCTCTCTCCCTGAAGGTCCCCCACTGTCTTCCTTCCCCTCCATTCTCTCCTGCAGGAATAAATGCAACGAACGTGGCCTTAGGAAAGCCGGCCTACCAGTCCTCCGTCCAGCCCCATGAGATCCTTGGGTCAGCAGAGAAAGCCGTGGATGGGAACTGCAGTGGGAACTGGAGCCAAGGCTCCTGCATCCGCACCAAGCATGAGGCACAACCATGGTGGTATGTGGACCTGGGAGACTCCTATAAAATCTCTGTGGTAGTGGTGAAAAACCCTGAGGACTGCTGTAGAGAACTAATCAATCACCTTGAGGTCCGCGTGGGAGACACTCTGGAAAACCACGGAAGATCCAATGCTCCGTAAGTTGTGCTGAGCCAGCTGTCGCCAGGTGTTTGGGGGTCCGGGTGTTTAAAGGTAAAAGTAAAGGTTCCCCTGGCACCTATGTGCTAGTCATTTCCAGCTCTAGGAGGTGGTGCTCATCTCCATTACAAAGCCGAAGAGCCAGCGCTGTGTGAAGACGTCTCTGTGGTCATGTCTCCGGCATGACTAAATGCCGAAGGCACACAGAGAACTGTTACCTTCCCACCAAAGGGGTCCCTGTTTTTCTACTTGTATTTTTTTTAACATGATTTCAAACTGCTAGGTTGGCAGAACCTGGGACAAGGAATGGGAGCTCATTCTAATTTGGGGTGCTAGGGATTCGAACTGCCCAACTACCAGCTGTCAGGATTCCAGCAATCGCTCTAATTAAATCATGATTCTCGAGCCAAACTTCAAAAAACTTCAAAGGATATATTAGAGGCAACATACTGGCACTGCCCTGTATGAAGCCAACTCTGGCATATGTGCAGTAATTTACAGCCCCCTGGGACCCTGTTTCCCCCCTCCCTGCTGGGTGTCATAAATCAGATTCTTCAATTGAGCACGTTCACGGGCTGGGTGTCATCATTCCCGTTCTCCAATCAAATATATTCTTGGGCAAAAGCTCTGGTATTTCAGTTACAATCTTTTAAAGATAAGAGTTGGCATGTACTTTCACTTTGCTGTACTGCTCTTCCAGATTTACTTCCTCCCACACTTTTTTTATGGCAACCACTAAAACAGGCACAGGAATGTTTTATGAGTTGGCACCAACCTTTCTGCTCGACAAGCTCAGTGTCTTAGCCACTGAGCCACCCTGTCTGGGTGTTTTGGGCCACCAAATGTTTGTGGATTGCCACGCATAGAATCCACAGCTAGTGTGGATGCTTTGGGGTGCTGTTGAGTATGAGGTGCCAACTTTGGCCTGGGACCAAGAGGCCACGACTCCATTGGTATGGAGATTGTGAGTTCACCTTCCTCCTCGCTGCCCCAAGAGACAAAGAAAGACCTGACTTTGGGCTGATGCCAGCTGTTCATCTGACTAAATTGTGGTCTCGGTTAGTTTGGGGTCTGTGTGAATCCCACCTGATTGGTTAATTTCTGCTAGCATGTATGTTGCAAATCTAGAACATGGGTTCTTTTGGAACTGAGGTTGAGCACCTGATATGAGGCCACCTGGCTGTGGTAGAAGAGGTTTTTTTTTTTTCTCTGCTTGGGAAGTGGTGCATGGCGTTCTGGTCACTATTTATTTATCTATGTATATTGCCACCTTTTCGCCCATGGTGACTATACCATGGAAAAAATGTCCCCAAGTGGAAAAGATGCTTCCAAATTATTTTGGGCCTGACCTAGAACTAATAAATCATGAGGGGGGAATAGCAAATAAAGATGGACTCAATCATTGCATTTCACTTAGAGAAACTGCTGCACAATTAGACATTTTCCTTGATAAAGCAATGACAGTATTTTTTTTAAACTGTACCCTATAGTTTTCCCTCATGCCATCACTCTGCCAACACCATTAACAATACGTGTTATGTCTAAGGATATTTACCCACATGGTATGGCTGTATTACTATTATCTTTCTCATTTGTTCCACAACCTTCCATTGGTATCATTGTTACGATTATCCTTTGTTATTATGCTTATTATTCCTTTGTTGTTTGTATGTACATTGACAGCTTCTGCATCGGAGACAAATTCCTAGCGTATCTAATCATACTTGGCCAAATAAAGAATATTCTATTGCTATTCTAATTCTATTCTTATTCCTATATTCTATTTCTATTTCTATTCTATACTATTCTATTCTATTCTATTTCTGTTCTATTATCTTCTATTCTCTATTTTTTTCTTTTCTATTCTATTCTATTCTATTCTATTCTATTCTATTCTATTCCTATTCCTATTTCTAGTTTTATTCTATTCTATTTCTATTCTTTATTCTATTCTATATTCTATTCTATTCTATTTCTATTTCTATTTCTATTTCTATTTCTATTCCTATTCCTATTCCTATTCCTATTCCTAATTCTATTCTATTGTTTTTCTATTCTTTATTCTATTCTCTATTCTATTCTATTTCTATTCTGTTCTATTCTATTCTATTCATATTGTATTGAATTCTGTTCTCTTCTCTTCTTCTACTCCTATTCTATTCTTTGTCCAACTAGATTAATTTTTCCAATTAATTGCAATATTAAAGGCCAACTGGAGGCAGAACAGAAGAGGAAGAAGAGAACCAGAGAGCTAGGGGGAGCGAGGGGGGCTGTGTTCTCAGGGGGAGCATGGGGGGACCAGAAGGACGGCCCTCCTAACATGAACTCTCTTGCCCCACAGCTGTGGAATTATCCCGTTCATCCGCCTGGGCTCCATCTCTACCTTCTTCTGCAATGGGCAGAAAGGCCGCTACGTCAGTGTGCACCTACCTGGAGTTAACAGCTTGGTCGTGTGCGAAGTGGAGGTCGTTGGCACTCTGTAGGGAAGCCACGTTCTGTTCTGGGGACGATGAACACCTGCAAATAAATCCAAATAAACAGCCTCTGGGCTCCTAAAACGCATTCCTGGGTTTCCTCTGGTCCTTTTTTGGTGGAAAGCGAGGCCTTGGGGCAGGGGTGGGATTCAACATTTCTTAACTACTGGTTCTGTGGGTGTGGCTTGGTGGGTGTGGTGTGGCTTGGTGGCTTGGTGGGCATGGGCATGGCTTGGTGGGCGTGGCAGGGGAAGGTCACTACAAAATCCCCCTTCCCTCCCCACCCCACTGATCTGCTTTCCAGCTCCGTTCTCCTGTGCAGGTCAACCAAAGGAGACCCAGCCGATCAGCTGGAACTCAATGGGAGGCAGAGAATGGATGGGGTTGGTGGGGCCAGTCAGAGGTGGGATTGGCCGGTTCTCCCAACTCCTCAAAATTTCTACTAGCGGTTCTCCAGAACCGGTCCGAACCGGCTGAATACCACCTCTGGGTAAGAACCACCAGAAAACCCCTGTGTGTGCTGCGTGTACGTAGATATAGTTGTATTCCTGGCCATTTCAAAGTTTCTCTAGTCCCTGCCTCCAACTCCATAAGTAATAATAATAAAAGCTCTCAATATATACAAAAGAAGAAAAAGGTCAAGGTTTTTCATTTATCTTTTTCAGTGGTACTAGACTGGACTTTCATAATCTTATTTTTCAGAGATTTCCCAAACTTCTTGAGTTGTTTCCCCCTTTAAGATTCAAAGGGATTTGCCCTTTGATCCTTCCTAAGCTCTCTCTAAGTTTATTGAAATCATCTCATATAAAAATCTAAGACTCTAGCTTGGCTTTGCTTTATTGCTTCCTTCTGCAATGTGTGCAAAGGTTATGAGCAAGCATAACCACCAAGCTTTGGGCTGGGCCAGCAGATGGACTCTCCAAAAGTATCAAAGGAAGCTTCTCCTTCCCTCCTTTGTCCCAACGAGACTCATCCTCCTCTCCCAGACCCTCAATCATGACTCAGCGGTCCATCTATTGCGCTGCTTATGGCCGAAACATGCTTGGGATAAACACATGTCCACTATCCAACAAAAATAAATAATTAAAAATTAATAAAACATTAAAATAACAATTAAAAATCAATACACGGAAAGCAAAACAAAAACAAAACAAAAACTCAAAAGGCAGTGTCATGCCCCCGTCGGAGTCTGAATGCGAGGAGGAAGATGAGCAGCTGACAGGGAGCGGGAGTGTGGCTCCGTTGGCTGTGGAGGAAAGTGGGGAACGGCAAAGTCCAGCTGGGCAGAGCAGGAAGAGGTAGAACAAGGGAGAGGGAGTTCAGAGGAAGACCCAGGCCCACCCCTCATCCTCCTAGGGCACGCAGGGAGGAACGGAGAAGGGAGCAAGGTGGGTTGCATGGCTTATGGGGAGGAAAGGGCCCTGATTCCCTTCATTAGTCACACCTGGGAATGAGAGTTTAAAAGAGATGCAGCTGAGTGTGGCAGCTGCTGGGAACAAATGTGAGTTTATCTTGTGTTGACTTTGGTTATCTGCGTTCCTGGTATCCTCCCAACTGTGTTGAATTATGGCCATTCCTTCACATCTTGAACTCCTTCTCCTACCCTGTGGATTAATTAACCTCATCTTGCCTTGACTGGACTTATAGTTACAGTTTTTGTTGACCACGTTTTGGACTTGATTCTCCTCAGCCAAAGGCTGTTCCTGGGAGAGTTTTTCTCCAGCCAGAAGGTAACCTGGACATTGGGGGCAAAGTTGGAGCTAATAAAGGGACTCCTACTGATTATCTGACTGAGTTGCCTTTGTGCCATGCCCTTTAGGTCATCACAGGTAGGCTTGATGGATCACTAGATCTTTTTCTCCATCAGTTTCTATGTTTCTAAAATATTATTTACATATGACAGCAAATAAGGAGGGTCTTGCTGACACTCGTCAGGCCAGACTGGGGTGAATGGAAAACCCAGGAGATCAGAGATGGGAGTAGCTCTTACTATCATCTTATCTGTCCAGATACATAGCAGCACATTCGTCATACAAACCAGGAGTCTCATGTCCCCGGAGAGCAGGTATCCTTCGCTTACCTGGTGTTTTGGAAGCTTCCCTTGGAGGCCAGGAAGTCCAACTTCCTGTTCGGTTGATTGTCTTCAAAAGACGGCAATTTGGCTACTTTTCAAACACATCCTGTGAACAAGAACTCAACATTAAAGCACTTCACTGTTATTAATTGCCAGGAAGTTTTTCTCTTTTTAAACTTTAATTTGGAAATATTCTCTTTGTTATGTTCCAGCAAGATTGGGGGCAGGTGTTCTGGTTCTCTCCAGCCTCTGCAAACTGCCCACCTGTGTTGACTTGTGAGGTGTGGAGTATGCTTGGGTCTTGCAAAACCAACATTCCCATTGCTGTTTGCCCACAGACTGTGGTGTTGTTCTGATATCGATACTCAGTTGGCATCTGCCCAAGAAGCCTATTATGTTCTTCTCAAGAAAATACTGAACCCATGGAAGGACGTTTGAAACCCTGTGGAATGTAGAGTGTGTAACCTGCCCCCTCGCCCACAGTCAACACTCAGCGGCAATGGGAAAACCACTTGTGGGAGATTTGAAACCTGGTCTTGATAGGGTCCCTGGTCTCCAGCAGAAG
>CM019150.1:222436048-222454276 GCA_009733165.1 Naja naja | reverse complement strand
ATAGATAGATAGATAGATAGATAGAGAGATAGATAGATAGATAGATAGATAGATAGATAGATAGATAGATAGATAGATAGATAGATAGATAGATGTCAATTCAGGTGAGTTGTTCAGTTGGTCTTTGGCAGTGGAAGACCTTGCATCCAACATTGGAGGTTTTAAGAAGAGTCTAGACAGCCACTTATCTAAAACGGTCTAGGTTCTCCTGCTTGAGCTGGACTAGAAGACCTCCAAGGTCCCTTCCAGCTCTATCCTATTCTATTTCTTTAACTCACCTGGACTCTCTTAATTGGCCAACCCAAACGGAGGTGAGCTTTCAAGGTTGCTTCTCTTCAAAGTGCGATTTCTCCAGAATATGGAAATTGTTCTGTAGAGGACTCTTTTAAACTTCCTTCCTCGTGGGGGGAGTCCTCCAGATGGCTCTGCCAGCCAATGGGAAGGGGCAGAGCTTCTGCTGGAGACCAGGGACCCTATCAAGACCAGGTTTCAAATCTCCCACAAGTGGTTTTCCTGTTGCCCCTGAGTGTTGACAGTGGGCGAGGGGGCAGGTTACACACTCTACATTCCACAGGGTTTCAAACGTCCTTCCATGGGTTCAATATTTTCTTGAAAAGAACATAATGGGCTTCTTGGGCAGATGCCAACTGAGTATCGATATCAGAGCAACACCGCGGTCTGTGGGCAAACAGCAAAATAGACCTATTTCTCTATTAAATTCTGATTATGAAATTTTTGCTTCAACTTTGGCAGAAAGATTGAAAAGATATTTAAATAACTTTATACATGTTGATCAAAATGGATTTCTGCCAAAGAGACAAATTAAACATAATATGAGAATAGTTTTGGATACTCTGGAGTATTATGAGGCACATCCTGAAAAGCAAATAGGCTTTGATGTTTTTGGATGCTCAAAAAGCCTTTGATAATGTGAGTTGGCGTTTTATGTTACTACAACTGGCACAAATGGGCTTTGGTAAAAACTTTATGCGTGCCATTGAGACTATATATTCTGAACAAACTGCAAGGGTTTTGATAAATGGAGAATTGACAGAATTTATAGATATAAGAAAAGGGACTAGGCAAGGTTGCCCACTGTCGCCTCTGTTGTTTGTGTTAACGTTAGAAGTGTTTGTTTGTTTGTTTGTTTCTTGATTTATTTGACTTGTATGCCGCCCCCTCTCCAAAAAGGACTTGGGGTGGCTCACAACTAAAAACAGAACAATAAATTAATTAACTAAAACAGTATTAAATAAAACAAGCCAAATTCATCTAAAGAAACCCTTCCTAATTTAAAATATAACCCCTCCCAAGAGGTCAGCACAGCCCGGCCTGTCCAAATAACCAGGTTTTCAAATCATGGTGGAAGGTGCGAAGGTCAGCGGCCAATCGGAGTCCCAGGGGTAATTGATTCCATAAGGTGGGAGCTGCTGCAGAATAGGCCCTCCCCCGGGACACTGGAAAATGACACTGAGTCACAGACAGCACCCCGAGGAGCCCCTGCCTGTGCGCTCGTACAGGGCGGTTGGCATTCGATGCCAGCAGAAGACGGTCCCATAAATATCCCGGACCCATGCCTTGTAGGACTTTGAATGTTAATACCAAAACCTTGATTCTCACCTGGAGGGCAACCTGTAGCCAATGCAGGTCATGCAGGAGGGGTGTAACATGGGAGTACCAGGCATCTCCCATCACAACCCACGCGGCCGCACTCTGCACCAGTCGAAGCCTCTGGATGGTATGCAAGGGCAGTCCTAAATAGAGAGCGTTGCAGTAGTCGAGTCGAGAGGTGACAAGTGCCTGAGTGACCGTGCGCAGGGCATCTTGGTCCAGATATGGGCGTAACTGGCGAACCAGCTGGACCTGGGCAAAGGCCCCCCTGGTCACGGCTCCCACCTGCTCCTCCAACCTGAGCCGTGAGTCCAGGAGGACCCCCCAGGTTCCGTGCCTTGTCCACAGGGGGCAACACCTTTCCCCCCATGACCAAAGATGGTATTTCTTGACTGGACTGAGATGTCGGTATGCACAACCACTCTGTTTTGGCCGGATTGAGCCAAAGCATGTTCGTGTCCATCCAGATCCATACCGCATCCAGACAGTGGGATATCATGGAGAGGGCATCACTGATGTGGCCTGGGGTGGAGATGTACAACTGCGTATCATTAGCGTACTGATGATACTTTACCCCAAAGCCATGGATGATCTCACCCAACGGCTTCATATAGATGTTGAACAAGAGGGGAAAGAGGACTGACCCCTGGGGGACCCCACAAGTGAGAGCCCTCAGAATCTGACCTCTGCCCCCCTGCCAACACCGATTGTGAGCGTCCAAAGAGGTAGGAGGAGAACCACCGTAGAACAGTGCCTCCCACTCCCAACCCTTTGAGACGCCGCAACAGGATACCATGGTCGATGGTATCAAAAGCTGCTGAGAGGTCTAACAGGACCAGGACAGAGGAAAATCCCCTGTCCCGCGCCCTCCAGAGATCATCAATCAGTGCAACCAATGCCGTCTCCATGCTATACCCGGGTCAGATGCCCAATTGGTACGGATCCAGGTAGTCTGCTTCCTCCAGGAAAAGTGGAAACTGCTGAGCCACCACACTCTCAACAACCTTCGCTAAAAAGTGAAGGTTGGAGACCGAACAAAAGTTGTTCAATACAGCTGGGTCCAGGGCAGGCTTCTTCAGGAGGGGCCTCACCACCACCTTTTTCAAGGCAGCAGGGAAGGAACCATCCCTTAATGAAGCGTTGACCACTGCCCGGAGCCAGCCACATGTGACCTCCCTGGAGGCATATAACAACCAGGAAGGGCACGGGTCCAACAAACATGTGGTGGAACTCAGCCGTCACATAATCCTGTCCACTTCATCCTCAGAAACTGGGTCGAACTCAGTCCAGATCACATTGGCCAGACTACTTGCACCCTCAACATCAGACCACTGCAAACTAGAGCTCAACCCCTCCTGGATCCAAGCGATCTTGTCCAGCAGATATTGACCAAATTCCTCAGCCCTACCCCACAATGGGTCCACCGCTACCGCCGGCTGTAGGAGGGAGTGGGTGACCGTAAACAGGGCAGCTGGGTGGTTATCTGTGGATGCTATGAGAGTGGAGAAGTAAGCCCTTCTTGCTGCTCCCAAAGCTACCAGGTAAGTCCTAATATAGGCTCTTAACTAGGCTCAGTCAGAGCTGGAACGGGTTGACCTCCACCTGCTCTCTAAGCCCCTTCTATGGCGCTTCATCTCCCGGAGCTCCTCGGTATACCAGGGAGCTAACCGGGATCTGCGCTGTGTGAGGGGCCGCATGGGGACAACTCTGTCAAGGGCCCCCGTAACTGCCTTTTGCCAGGCAGCAGTCAGGACCTCAGCAGAGCTGTGCATAAGGGATGTAGGAAAAGACCCCAGTTCCGCCTGGAACCTCTCAGGGTCCATCAGGCATCTGGGGCAGAACCATCTAAATGGCTCCTCATCCCAGCAGTGTGGGGCAGCTTGTCAGAAAACCAGCCGTAGGAGATAATGATCTGACCATGGAATGAGATGGACGGTAAAATCACACACCCCCAGATCACTACGCCACTGCTCTGAGACAAAAACACCCCTCATGGGTCTGGCCATCAATCCCCTGGGTCAGGCCTATGGCCACCATGGAGGCCATGAATTCCCGGGCCAAGCCTGACGCTGCCCCCAGAGAGGGCAAATTGAAGTCACCCAGAACCATAAGCTCTGGGAACTCCACCACCACCCCTGAGACGGCGTTGAGGAGCCCAGGCAGGGCAGCTGCCACATAGCTGGGGGAAAGGTATGCGAGCAGCAAGCCTACCCAACCCCCAGGCCCGCACCTCAGGAGGAGGGCCTCACACCCACCTATCTCCAGAACAGAGACCTCCCTTAGAATCAAGGTTTCCCGAATAACAACAGCCACCCCCCCACCCCTCCCCTGGGCTCATGACCGGTGCAACACCCGAAAACCTGGGGGGCATAAATCAACCAGAGGGACTGCACCCTCTGGCCCCAACCAGGTCTCGGTGATACAAGCCAGGTCCACAGCCTCCTCCTCCATCACCCCACGGAGGAGGGATGACTTGTTAACCACAGACCTGGCATTAAAGTACACCAGTCGGAGCCCAGGGGCCCTAGATCCCAAATCCCCAGGGAATTGGGAAGAGGCAGAGAGGTCGGAGTGCACCACCGCTCAAAGACAGCAGGGGCGCACTCCCCTTACATGATATGGCCCCATGTCTCATTGTCTCCTGCCGAACCCAACCACCCTGGAGATCGCTGGTCCCACTCTCATCCCCTGGGCCCTGCAGGCCCCCACACACACACCCCCACGATCCTGCCCTGGGCTGTGCCAAGCTCCCTCCTCACAACCCACCCCTCTCCTTAGCCCCCTTAAAAATGATCTAAAAATATTACTGATGAGGCCCTGGGACCCCTCTTTCTACCCCTCCCAGGACCCCAACCCCTACCCATGCCATGCCATCTCTCTGGGTTCCATAACCTGTCCTTGAGATAGGCCGTAGAAAGTCCGGCAGGCCAAACCCAGGAGAGAGGGGACTCCCTTAAGGCCTGCAAGTCCATCGATGAATAGGTCCAAATACTATATAGGTGTAACATATAGGGGAGTGGTCGGTAGATGAAAAGAAAGATGTCCGAATGTTAAAGATGTTAAAAAGTGTTGAACAGGTGTATTAGACAAGACAAACAAATAAAAGGAATGAAAATTTAAAAAGAAGAGTATAAGTTACAAACCTTTGCAGATGACCTGGTATTTATACTAGAGGATCCATTGGAGTCAGCACCTAAATTAATAGAAAGAATAGAAGAGTATGGAAAAGTAGCAGGCTTGAAAATTAATAAAGGCAAAACAAAGATGCTAACGAAGAATATGTTAGTGAGACGGAAGAAAGAGTTGGAAGAAGCTTTAGAAATACAGGTCGCAAGCAAGCTTACGTGTTTAGGGATATATATTACATCAAGATGCAGTACACTAAAGGAGGATAATTATATTAAACTCAAACAACAGATAGTGACAGACTTGGAAAAATAGAAAAATCTACAATTATTTATTTATTTATTTATTTATTCGACTTGTATGCCCTATTCCCTAAGGACTCAGGGGCTAACATTAAACAGAGAAAAATTTACAATAAAACAAAATTAAACAAGTAAACAAGCCAAATAAAGTTAAAATAAATAAAACCCCCGGGTCATTCAAGGCCGCCCGCTGGAACAACCAAGTCTTCAGGTCGGCGGAAGGAGCGGAGGTCAGGGGCCAAACGGAGATCGACGGGGAGCTGATTCCAAAGGGCAGGTGCTCCCACAGAGAAGGCCCTAGCCCTGGGGACCGCCAGCCTACAATATCTGACTGACGGCACCCCAAGAGGCCCTCCTATGAGCGAACAGGGCGATCGGAGAGTGATGCTGGCAGGAGGCGCTCCCCAAGTACCCTGGACCCAAGCCATTAAGGGCTTTATAAGTTGTAACTAATACCTTGAAGGCGACCGGAGGCAACCGGCAACCAATGCAAGCCGCAGGAGGGGTGTAACATGGGAGTATCGGGATACCCCATCACAACCCGCGCTGCATTCTGCACCAGCTGAAGCCTCCGACCGTCCGCAAGGGAAGCCCCATGTAGAGAGCATTGCAGTAGTCAATCCTAGAGGTGACAAGCGCATGAGTAACCGCTCGAAGGGCATCTCGTCCAAATAAGGGCGAAGCTGGCGAACCAGCCGAACCTGGGCAAAGCCCCCTGGCCACAGCTCCCACATGCTCCTCCAAACCGAGCTGTGAGTCCAGGAGGACACCCAGGTTTCTCTATCCAGGGGGCAACACCTCTCCCCATGACCAAAGATGGTACATCCAATAAAGACCGAGATGCCGTAAGAACAGCCACTCCGTCTTGGTGGGGTTGAGCTGAAGCCTGTTACTACCCATCCAGACCCGTGCCGCCTCCAGGCACCGACACGAGAGAGCATCACTGATCTGGCCTGGGGTGGAGATAAGCTGGGTATCATCAGCATACTGATGATACCTCACCCCAAAACCTCGGATGATCTCACCCAGCGTTTCATGTAGATATTGAACAGGAGAGGCAAAGGACAGACCTCGGCACCCCACAAGTGAGGGGTCTCGGGCCGACCTCTGCCCCCTGCCAACACCGACTGCGAAGCGCCCGAAGGAAGGAGGAGAACCAACGAAAACGGTCCCCCCACCCCAATCCTCTAAGCCGCTGCAGAAGGATACCATGGTCGATGGTATCGAAAGCCGCTGAGAGATCTAAAGGACTAGGACAGAGGAAAACCCCTGTCCCGAGCCCTCCAGAGATCATCCATCAGTGCGACCAATGCTGTCCCTGCTGTGTCCGCCCTGAAGCCCGACTGATACGGATCTAAATACTCAGTTTCCTCCAGGAACAAGGGAAGCTGCTGAACCACCACGCTCAACAACCCTAAAAAGCGAAGGTTGGAGACAGGACGATAGTTGTTCAAAACGGCCGGGTTCAAGGCAGGCTTCTTGAGGAGGGGCCTCACCACCGCCTCTTTCAAGGCGGCAGGAAAGACTCCTCACTCAAAGAAGCATTAACAACTGCCTGGAGCCAGCCGCACGTAACCTCCTGGAGGCATATACCAACCAGGAAGGGCACGGGTCCAATAAACACGTGGTGGAAGACAGCCTCCGCATGATCCTGTCCACCTCATCGAGGAGACCAGGTCAAACTCAACCCAGGTAGATTCCACCAGACTCACCGCCACCCCATCATCAGACCACTGCCAATCAGAGTCCAAGCCAGCACGGATTCGAGCGACCTTATCCGCCAGATGTAGCTAAATTCTTCTGCTCTGCCCTGCAAGGGTCATCCCCCTCAATTGAAGGAGGAGCGGGTCACCCCAAACAGGGCAGCAGGGCGATCATCGGCAGACGCAATCAGAGCGAGAAGTAAGCACGCCGGCCCCTGATTGCTTCCAGATAGGTCCTGATATAGGATCGAACTGGACACGGTCAATTCGGAGTGGCTGGACCTCTGCTCTCCAGGCATCTTCTCCAAGCCATCCCCCGGAGCCTCGGAAACCAGGGGCCCATCGGGCTCACGGGCGGAAGAGGCCGCAGGGGGACCCGTCGAAGCCCGAGCCGCCCTTGCCAGGCGGCCGCCTCTCGCCGAGCTGTGGTCGAGGGAGGCGGGCAAGAACCCCACTGGAAACCTATCCGGTCCATTAGGCGCCTGGGCGGAACCATCGTGGTAGGCTCCTCATCCCAGCAGCGAGGGACAGCCAATCATTATCATTGATTGGGAGAATATCAACAATTAAGATACTATCGTCCGGTCTCCAACCTTCATTTTCTAGCAAAGGTTGTTGAGAGTGTGGTGGTTCAGCAGCTACCGATGTTCCTGGAGGAAACTGATTATCTGGATCTGTACCAATCGGGCTTCAGGCCCAGGCACAGCACGGAGACAGCATTGGTGGCTGATGGATGATCTCTGGAGGGCTCGGGATAGGGTTTTTTCCTCTGTCCTGGTCCTTTTAGATCTCTCAGTGGCTTTTGATACCATCGACCATGGTATCCTACTGCAGCAGCTCCGGGGGTTGGGAGTGGGGGGCACCGTTTTATGGTGGTTCTTCTCCTACCTCTCAGGCCGCTCGCATTCGGTGTTGGCAGGGGAGCAGAGGTCGACCCCAAGGCCTCTCACCTATGGGGTGCCACAGGGGTCGGTCCTCTCGCCTCTCCTGTTCAACATCTACATGAAGCCGCTGGGTGATGTCATACGTGGTTTTGGGGTGAGGTATCACCAATATGCGGATGATACCCAGTTTTACATCTCCACCCCAAACCATATCAGTGATGCTTTCTCCATGATGTCCCGTTGTCTGGATGCGGTGTAGATCTGGATGGGGAGGAACAGGCTCCGGCTCAACCCAACCAAGACGGAGTGGCTGTTCTTACCGGCATCTTGGCTTTCAGGCGATGTTCCATCTTTGGTCATGGGGGGAGAGGTGTTGCCCCCCGTGGATAGGGCGCAGAACCTGGGTGTCCTCCTGGATTCACAGCTGAGTTTGGAGGAGCATGTGGGAGCTGTGACCAGGGGGGCCTTTGCCCAAGTTCGGCTGGTTCGCCAGCTCCGCCCTTACCTGAGCCGAGATGCCCTATGGACAGTCACTCATGCGCTCATCACCTCCCAAATCGACTACTGCAGTGCTCTCTACATGGGACTGCCCTTGCGGACCACCTGGAGGTTGCAGCTGGTGCAGAATGCGGCTGCACAAGTTGTGATGGGGGTGTCCCGATACTCCCATGTTACCCCACTTCTGCGTGACCTGCATTGGTTGCCGGTTGCCTTCCGGGTGAGATTCAAGGTGTTAGTAACAACTTACAAAGTCCTACATGGCTTGGGTCCAGGGTACTTGCGGGAACGCCTCCTGCCAGCATCACATTCTGATCTCCCGGTATGTTCCCACAGGCAGGGTCTCTTTGGGATACCGTCAGTCAGGCTTTGTCGACTGGTGGTGGTGTCAGGCTTTGTCGACTGGTGGTAGGGTAGGGCCTTCTCTGTGGGAGCACCCGCCCTGTGGAACCAACTCCCCGTGGACTTCCGCTTGGCCCCCAATCTCTGCTCCTTCTGTTGGTACCTGAAGACCTGGCTGTTTCAACAGGCCGGTCTGGACTGACCTTGGGGGGTGCAGGTTGGTTTTTAGTACTTGTTTTAATTAATTTTAAAATTTTAGGTATAATATGGTTTTGTTGTAATGGTTGGGTTTTGTACTGGGTTTTTACTGTTCAAGTCCTTAAAATCTAATAAAATAAAATAAATAAATAAATAAATAGATGAATGTATTTTATATTTATTCCAGACAATTCCAATTAGACTAGGGAAAGAGTTTTTTGAAGACTTAAATAAAATGATGTTGAAATATATATGGCAAGGCAAAAAAGCAAGAATAAAACTTAAGCTGCTACAGGATGCAAGAATAAGAGGAGGGTTTACATTACTCATTTGGGAATTATATTATCAGGCGGCAAATTTGATGTGGGTAAAAGATTGGATAACACTAAGGAACAGTAGACTATTGACATTAGAAGGACATGATTTGCTATTGGGGTGGCATGCATTCCTTTGGTATAAGGGAACCAAAACACAAGGGTATTTTAGAAGACATTATATTTGAGAGGCTTTGTATTTAAATTGGGAGAAGATCAAAAGACAACACTATTTGAAAACTCCATCATAGGTTTAGTATTTTCTTGAGAGGAACATAATGGGCTTCTTGGGCAGATGCCAACTGAGTATCGATATCAGAACAACACCATGGTCTGTGGGCAAACAGCAATGGGAATGTTGGTTTTGCAAGACCCAAGCATACTCCACACCTCACAAGTCAACACAGATGGGCAGTTTGCAGAGGCTGGAGAGAACCAGAACACCTGCCCCCAATCTTGCTGGAACATAACAAAGAGAATATTTCCAAATTAAAGTTTAAAAAGAGAAAAACTTCCTGGCAATTAATAACAGTGAAGTGCTTTAATACTGAGTTCTTCTTCATGGATGTGTTTGAAAAGTAGCCAAATTGCCGTCTTTTGAAGACAATCAACCGAACAGGAAGTTGGACTTGCTGGCCTCCAAGGGAAGCTTCCAAACCGTCAGGTAAGCAAAGGACACCTGCTCTCCAAGGACATGAGACTCCTGGTTTGTACTGTAGGAAGATAGCACCCACCCCTCTCCTAGAAAAATGAAATATGCTAGTAAATATTAAAAAGGCAGAATATTATATTTCCCTGGATGAGAAAAAGAGAAACATGTTTTAAAGACAAAGCAGCTTCCTGCAGCTCCCTGCCCCCCACCTTCAGCTCCAGGGTGATGGGATTAAGACATGGCCCTCAGGACATGATAGGATTACCCATCTCACTACATGGCATCTGGGAAGATTGCATTAGCCAGCACTCAGGTGAAGCCATGTGGTCCAGACAAAGTCTACAAAGTTAGCTAAGACCCCTGTCCCTGGGAATCTGACAGCCAATGGGATACATTTCTTACACAGGAACAGGAAACACTAAGGTGGGGCCCAACAGAGGGTATAAAACCCAGGCACTCTCAGCATCTCAGCCCTTTTTCTTGGTCTCTTCTCACCTTGAAGCATGTGATCATCCTTCTCTGGAGCTCCAGGCCATGTGGTCCTGTTCACCATTAAACTTTCCAAGCAGCCTCCATGTTTCCAGTGTCTTTTTCCCCACTTGGAACTGAACCCAGAAGGATATTTCTTTCAACAGTACAACGAATGTGCTGCTATGTATCTGGACAGGTAAGGTGATAGTAAGAGCTACTCCCACCTCTGATCTCCTGGGTTTTCAGTTCACCCCAGTCTGGCCTGACGAGTGCCAGCAAGACCCTCCTTATTTGCTGTCATAGGTAAATAATATTTTAGAAACATAGAAACTGACGGAGAAAAAGATCTAGTGATCCATCAAGCCTACCTGTGATGACCTAAAGGGGCATGGCACAAAGGCAACTCAGTCAGATAATCAGTAGGAGTCCCTTTATTAGCTCCAACTTTGCCCCCAATGTCCAGGTTACCTTCTGGCTGGAGAAAAACTCTCCCAGGAACAGCCTTTGGCTGCAGAGAATCAAGTCCAAAACATGGTCAACAAAAACTGTAACTATAAGTCCAATCAAGGCAAGATGAGGTTAATTAATCCACAGGGTAGGAGAAGGAGTTCAAGATGTGAAGGAATGGTCACAATTCAACACGGTTGGGAGGATGCCAGGAACGCAGATAACCAAAGTCAACACAAGATAAACTCACATTTGTTCCCAGCAGCTGCCACACTCAGCTGCATCTCTTTTAAACTCTCATTCCCAGGTGTGACTAATAAAGGGAATCAGGGCCCTTTCCTCCCCATAAGCCATGCAACCCACCTTGCTCCCTTCTCTGTTCCTTCCTGCGTGCCCTAGGATGAAGAGGGGGTGGGCCTGGGTCTTCCTCTGAACTCCCTCTCCCTTGTTCTACCTCTTCCCTGCTCTGCCCAGCTGGACTTTGCCGTTCCCCACTTTCCTCCACAGCCAACGGAGCCACACTCCCGCTCCCTGTCAGCTGTTCATCTTCCTCCTCGCATTCAGACTCCGACGGGGGCATGACACTGCCTTTTGAGTTCATGTTTTCTTTTTGTTTTGTTTTCCATGTATTGATTTTTAATTGTTATTATTTTAATGTTTTTTTTTGTTGTTGGATAGTGGAAATGTGTTTATCCCAAGCATGTTTCTGGCCATAAGCAGCACAATAGATGGACCGCTGAGTCATGATTGAGTGTCTGGGAGAGGATGAGAGGATGAGTCTCGTTGGGACAAAGGAGGGAAGGAGAAGCTTCCTTTGATACTTTTGGAGAGTCCATCTGCTGGCCCAGCCCAAAGCTTGGTGGTTATGCTTGCTCATAACCTTTGCACACATTGCAGACAGAAGCAATAAAGCAAAGCAAAGCTAGAGTCTTAGATTTTATATGAGATGATTTCAATAAACTTAGAGAGAGCTTAGGAAGGATCAAAGGGCAAATCAAAGAGCCTTGGTGGCTCAGGCTGTTAATTGCCTGCACTTAAGTTCCAGCTGCCTACAACTGCTGTAGGCTCGAATCCCACCAGGCTCAAGGTTGACTCAGCCTTCCATCCTCTCGGGGTAGGTAAATTGAGGGCCCAAGATTGTTGGGGGCAATTAGCTGACCCTGTAAAAATGCCGCTTAGTAATAAGCAGGCATATACAATGGAATGAAGGCTATTGCTGAGCACACTGGGTTGTATCCCAAAAATTGTAAGCCGCCCTGAGTCTTCGGAGAAGGGCGGCATATAAATGTAATTAAAAAAAATAAAAAAAAATAAAAAAATCCCTTTGAATCTTAAAGGGGACTTAATGAAGCACAGTGGACCAACACCAACAAATGACATGGCTCCCCAAATCAACACAGACTGTGGAAACTTCACACTGGACTTCAAGTATCTTGCAGTGTGTGCCTCTCCATTGTTCCTCCAGACTCTGGGTGCTTGGTTTCCAAATGAGATGCAAAAGTTGCTCTCATCAGAAAAGAGGACTTTGGACCACTGAGCAACAGACCAGGTCTGTTTTTCTTTAGCCCAGGTAAGACGCTTCTGATGATATTTGAAGCCCATGTCCAGGATCTGTCTGTGTGTGGTGGCTCTTGATGCACTGACCCCAGCCTCAGTCCACTCCTTGTGAAAGTCCCCAACACTTTTGAATGGCCTTTTCCCAGGGACAGGATTCTACCGGTTCTGTCTGGTTCTATAAAACCGGATGTTAGGGCTCCCGGTAGTTCGGAGAACCGGTAAAATGGCCCCCTGGCTGGCCCCGCCCCTCTCAGCCCACTTCTCCGCTCCCTGCCCAGTTTGCTAGGCTAAAAACAGGGAGTTGGGGGTGGTCCGGCACCACCCCCTACCCTGTTTTTGCTCCCAAGAGGCTTCAGGGAGGCTTGCTAGGCCCCGTTTTGGGCCTAGGAGGCCTTTCTGCAGCCTCCTGGGAGCATCCAGCCATCCAGTATGCCTGTATTCAGTGTTTAGCAAAGAGAACATTTGGAGCTAATATAGTATTGATTCCTGCCTTGGGAATGTTCTGGGTAATCAAAACTATGCAGTCTCCTAAAACTGTTGGAGCCAATCTTCTTTCTTTCTTCCATATCCTCCTCTTCAAAACTAGTAAGTTGCTCTGCTTTTTAATGCCAGGTTAGTATGGTAAGTTCAGAGTGGATTTTGTAGAGAACAGCTTACCTTTAGGTCTCATTCATTTGCTTGATTTCAGAGCATACATTACACAATTTCCAAAACATAATTCAGACTATTCAGCAGTTTGCCTAGCTACTGCTTCATTACTTCTATTGCTGTCACAACCTTTATGGAGTGTCCAGTGGCCTTTTAAGTTTGACAAGCAAAAAACATAGTAAGTATTTCTCACAAATATTTTCCCTCTTCCACTTTGTGGTTTGATGTTTAACATACAAAATTATGTGCTGTGTATTCAGGCAATTTGCAAACTTGTGTTTTTTGTTATTAGAAGGCAACTCTTTAATTTGAAGATGGTGGTAAATTCTTGGTAATAAAATGGCAAGAAAGGCTCACTTCTACTTGCCATTTAGAAAGGGTTAGAAAGAATGAGAAGGTTAACCTTTGCTTTGTTTCCAATCTCCTTTTCTTGACTTGATTTTCATAAAAAGTAGCTTTGGAATTGAAGCCATATGTGTTAAAATAAAATTCTTTCTGTATAAGTACAAGTATGCAAAAAGTTTCAAGATTAATCCAAGATGTTTAATGGCTTTAAATATTAGGGTGTTGTACTAAGGTTTAAGTCAGAGGTCTTCAAACTTGGCAACTTTAAGACTTGTGGACTTCAACTCCCAGAATTCTCCAGCTAGCATAGCTGACTGGAGAATTCTGAGAGTTGAAGTCCACAAGTCTTAAAGTTGCCAAGTTTGGGGACCCCTGTTTTAAGTAGAAAGAGGTTCCAGCTGAACATATACCATGAATACCATAGAAATGCTTTCTTTCTTTCTTTCTTTCTTTCTTTCTTTCTTTCTTTCTTTCTTTCTTTCTTTCTTCTCTTAAAAGGAAGAAAAAGAAAGAGGGAGGGATGGGAGAAAGAAAGAAAGGAGGAAGGAGAAAGAGAGAAGGGAAAGGAATGTGAATGAGATATGAATGGATGGATGGATGGATGGATAGAGGGAGGGATTGAGGGAAAGAAAAAGGAGAGGAAGGAAGGACCACAAACTCTGGCACTAGATACAGCTTCAGAGGTTGCTTTGAAACAGCACAGAAATCCAGGGCTGGAAGGGACCTCAGAGGTCATCTAGTCCAGCCCTGCACCAAGAGTAAAGTAAATTTCTATTTTTTTTTGAATTTTTTTTAAATTTTAAGACAGACATAAAACAAAACATAAAAAACATAAAAAACATAAAAACCATCTTCCATATATACGTACAGTGTGTCAGTTGGTTACAAATCTTTTGTGTTATCCTTTCATAGTCATCACTCACAATTTATCAAAAAGGTTATCATATTATCAGTATAAAACATTCTTATATATTTATCAGTTATTATTTATACACGACTAAACTATTTGTTTCATCATTCATATGAGATATTCTCAAGTTTAATGTGAAATTTATATTACACTTTCATCAAATGGTTATATATGTCTATATTATATTTTATAACAATCTATTAAATTTCTATTACAAAATTATATAATCTATTGCATTACCAAGTCTTTTTACCCAACCATTGATAAAATAAATCCCATATCTTATAAAATTGTTTATCTTCTTGATCTCTAATTTCAAATGTCAATTTTCTCATTTCAGCACAATCCATAATTTTTTTAATCACTTCCTCCTGCATAGGTATTTTATCGTTTTTCCAATTCTTAGTAAATACAATCCTAGCTGCTGTTAAAACATTTACAATGAAGTATTTCAACTCTTTATTGTAAATATCTGGTATAATTCCCAATAAAAATATTTCTGGTTTCAAGTCTATATGTTGTTGTATCATTTTTTCCAACCACGTATGGATTTTAGTCCAATATCTTTTTGCATCGGAACATGTCCACCACATATGGTAATATGATTCAGGTATCTGATGACATTTCCAACATTTATCCGATTTATTCTTAAACATTCTTGCAATTCTCGTCGGGGTAAGTGCCACCTGTCAGACATCTTATACAAATTCTCTTTATAAGCAGTTGACATTGTCATTTTGTAATTCTGAGACCATAATTTTTGCCATTTCTCTAAATCAATCCCATATCCAAAATTTTCCCCCCATGCAATCATTGTTTCTTTCTTTCTTTATTCTTTATTTATTTATTAATTTGACTTGTATGCCACCCCCTCTCCAAAAGGACTCGCTCACAACTAAAAACAACACAATCAGTTACTTAACTAAAATAAGTTTAAATTAAACAAGCCAAATTCGACTAAAAACCCATTACTAATTTGAAATATAAAAACCAACACCCCCCAAGAAGTCAGCACAGCCCAGCCTGTTCAAACAACCAGGTTTTTAAATCATGGCGGAAGGTGCGGAGGTCGGGGGCCAAACGGAGCGCCAGGGGTAGTTGGTTCCATAAAGTGGGAGCCGCTACAGAGTAGGCCCTCCCCCGGGACACCGCCAAACAACACTGAGTTGCAGACGGCACCCCGAGGAGTCCCTGCCTGTACAGGGCGGTTGGCATTTGATGCCGGCAGGAGACGCTCCCGTAAATAACCTGGACCCATGTCTCGTAGGACTTTGAATGTTAGTACCAAAACCTTGAATCTCATCCGGAGGGCAACCGGTAGCCAATGCAGGTCATGCAGGTGGGGTGTAACATGGGAGTACCGGGAGACTCCCATCACAACCCGCGCGGCTACATTCTGCACCAGCTGAAGCCTCCGGATGGTATGCAAGGGCAGTCCTAAATGAAGAGCGTTGCAGTAGTCGAGTCGAGAGGTGACAAGTGCCTGAGTGACCGTGCACAGGGCATCTCGGTCCAGATATGGGCGTAACTGGTGAACCAGCCGGACCTGGGCAAAGCCCCCCCTGGCCACGGCTCCCACTTGCTCCTCCAACCTGAGCAGTGAATCCAGGAGGACCCCCAGGTTCCGTGCCCTGTCCATGGGGGGGCAACTCCTCTCCCCCCATGACCAAAGGTGGAATCTCCGGACTGGACTGAGATGTCGGTATGCACAACCATTCTGTCTTAGCCGGATTGAGCCGAAGCATGTTCCTGTCCAACCAGATCCGCACTGCATCCAGACAACGGGATACCACGGAGAGGGCATCACTGATGTGGCCTGGGGTGGAGATGTACAACTGCGTATCATCAGAGTACTGATGATACTTCACCCCAAAGCCACGGATGATCTCACCCAACGGCTTCATGTAGATGTTGAACAAGAGGGGCGAGAGAACCGACCCCTGGGGGACCCAAAAAGTGAGAACCCTTGGAGTTGACCTCTGCCCCCCTGCCAACACCGACATGAAGGCCCCGAGAGGTAGGAGGAGAACCACTGTAACACAGTGCCTCCCACTCCCAGCCCCCCGAGATGCTGCAACAGGATACCATGGTCGATGGTATCGAAAGCCGCTGAGAGGTCTAACAGGACCAGGACAGAGGAGAATCCCCTGTCCTGACCCCTCAAGAGATCATCGACTAGTGTGACCAATGCCATCTCCGTGCTATACCTGGGTCAGATGCCCAATTGGTACGGATCCAGGTAGTCTGCTTCCTCCAGGAAAAACGGAAACTGCTGAGCCACCACACTCTCGACAACCTTCACTAAAAAGTGAAGGTTGGAGACCGGACGAAAGTTGTTCAATTCAGCTGGGTCCAGGGCAGGCTTCTTCAGATGGGCATTGACCACTGCCCAGAGCCAGCCACACGTGACCTCCCTGGAGGCATATACCAACCAGGAAGGGCACGGGTCCAACAAACATGTGGTGGAACTCAGTCGTCGCATAATCCTGTCCACTTCATCCTCAGAAACAGAATCAAACTCAGTCCAGATTACATTGGCCAGACTACTTGCACCCTCAACATCAGACCACTGCAAACTAGAGTTCAGCCCCTCCCGGATATGAGTGGTCTTATCCTGCAGATATTGACCAAATTCCTCAGCTCTACCCCGCAATGGATCCACCGCAACCCCCGGCTGTAGGAGGGAGCGGGTGACCCTAAACAGGGTGGCTGGGCAGTTATCTGCAGATGCTATGAGAGCAAAGAAATAAACCCTTCTCGCTGCTCTCATAGCTACCAGGTAAGTCCTAATATAGGCTCTTAACTGGGCTCGGTCAGAACCGGAACGGGTCGACCTCCACCTGCTCTCTAAGCCCCTTCTACAGCTCTTCATCTCCCGGAGCTCCTTGGTATACCAGGGAGCTACTCGATCTGCGCCGAGTAAGGGGATACATGGGGACAACTCTGTCAAGGGCCCCCGTAGCCGCCTGTTGCCAGGCAGTCGCCAGGGCTTCGGCAGAGCTGTGGACAAGGGATGTAGGAAAAGACCCCAGTTCTGCCTGGAACCTCTCAGGGTCCATCAGGCGCCTGGGGTGGAACCATCTAAGTGGCTCATCATCCCAGCAGTGTGGGGCAGCTTGTCGGAAAACCAGCCGTAGGAGATAATGATCTGACCATGGAATGGGATGGACAGTAAAATCACCACCCCCCAGATCATTACGCCACTGCTCCGAGACAAAAACCAGGTCGAGCGAGTTACCCCCCTCATGGGTCGGGCCATCAATCACCTGAGTCAGGCCCATGGCTGCCATGGAGGCCATGAATTCCTGGGCCAAACCCGCCACCGCCCCAAGAGAGGGCAGGTTGAAGTCACCCAGAACAATAAGCCCTGGGAACTCCACCGCCACCCCCGAGACGGCGTCGAGGAGCCCAGGCAGGGCAGTTGCCACATAGCTGGGGGAAAGGTATGCAAGCAACAAGCCCACCCGACTCCCAGGCACGTACCTCAAGAGGAGGGCCTCACACCCTCCTATCTCTGGAACAGAGACCTCCCTTGGAATCAGGGTTTCCGGAATAACAACAGCCACCCCCTCACCCCTCCCCTGGGCTCGTGACCGGTGCAACACCCGAAAACCTGGGGGGCATAAATCAACCAGAGGGACTCCACCCTCTGGGCCCACCCAGGTCTCAGTGATGCAAGCCAGGTCCGTTTAACTTGTTCTTCTTCCATTTTAAATTCTAACAGATATCACCTTTTCATCAGTACCCATCAATATTTTATCTAGCCCAGTCTGCTTGTTATAAATACCTTCTACTTTAATATCCTTATCAAATCTAGATTGTACTTGCAAATATGAAAACCAATTCATTTTTATACCTTGTTCTTCCAACGCTTGCATCGATTTAAGTTCACCCTTTTCATTCAATATCTCACCATATCTAACTGTTTGTTCCTCTTTGTATATTACTGGATATGAAAAAGCTTCAACAGTAGGGTATTTTAGAAGACATTATATTCGAGAAGCTTTGTTTTTAAATTGGGAGAAGATTAAAAAACAACACTATTTGAAAATTCCATCATGGATATCTACTAGTAAATTTCTATCTTTTGACCCACCCAGACATGTGACCAGCAAACCCTCCACTGCCACTGCCTCCATCCCTGGGCCTTGAGCTGCATGGATGCGCCTGGATCCTTGACCTCCCACCTAGGAGGGACTGGGCTAAATAAGAGGAGGAGG
>CM019150.1:222169150-222182950 GCA_009733165.1 Naja naja | reverse complement strand
CCCACCCCCGAGAAGTCAGCACAGCCCAGCCTGTTCAAACAACCAGGTTTTTAAATCATGGCGGAAGATGCGGAGGTCGGGGGCCAAACGGAGCCCCAGAGGTAGTTGGTTCCATAAAGTGGGAGCCGCTACAGAGTAGGCCCTCCCCCGGGACACCGCCAAACGACACTGAGTCGCAGACGGCACCCCGAGGAATCCCTCTGCCTGTGCACTCGTACAGGGTGGTTGGCATTCGATGCCGGCAGGAGACTCTCCCATAAATAACCCGGACCCATGTCTCGTAGGACTTTGAATGTTAGTACCAAAACCTTGAATTGGGCAGTCCTGGGAAAATACGGATTTGAGTAGTGGCGGTGAGGTGGCTCTGTCATCCCACAGGAAAGTGAGGCTACGCTACCTCCAACCCAGCTTTTCTACCTGGGATCCATAAGGCTGTGCAGCCGATGAGAAAAGGGACAGCGAAGAGAAGGATGAAATAAATGAACAAATAACTCTGGAAACAGTGCAGAGGAGAGCAACAAGAATGATCAGGGGACCGGAGGCTGAAACGTAGAAAGAACAATTGCAGGAACTGGGTAGGTCTAGTTTAATGAAAAGAAGGACCAGGGGAGACATGAGAGCAGTCTTCCAATATTTGAGGGGCTGCCCAAAGAAGACGGGGTCAAATTATTCTCCAAAGCATCAGAAGGAAGGACAAGAAGCAACGGATGGAAACTAATCAAGGAGAGATCCTAGAACTTAAGGAGAAACTTCGTGACAGAGCAATTAACCAGTGGAACTGCTTGCCTCTAGAAGTTGTGGGTCCTCCAACACTGGAGGTTTTTTTTTTAGAAGAGATTGGACAACCCTTTGTCTGAATTTGGCATCGGTTATTCTGTGGTTCTGATCTAGCCAGCCTTTAAACAGGTGTGCCGGGACAATGGCCTGGATTGGGCATGCAAACGTCTCACCACCCTAGCAGTCTTTGTAGTTCTGACCAGCCAGAGACCAACTTCGTCTTCTACCAAGTTTGGCTTGGTCAACAGATAACAGATAATCAGGGTTGGAAGGGACCGTGTGGGTCATCTAGTCCAGCCCCCTGCCCAAGCGGGAGACCCTACAC
The DNA here is from genome assembly GCA_009733165.1 of Naja naja. Lineage (NCBI taxonomy): Eukaryota > Metazoa > Chordata > Lepidosauria > Squamata > Elapidae > Naja > Naja naja. Next base: position 222,181,848 of record CM019150.1, on the reverse strand, counting down.
CATTGCTGACCGAGGGCAGCCCAGTCTCTTCTTGAAAGCCTCCAGGGATGAAGCTCCCACAACTTCCAAAGGCAACTTCTGTTCCATCAGTTGATTGTTCTCACCGTCAGGAAATTTCTCCTTATTTCCAGGTTGAATCTCTCCTTGATCAGTTTCCGTCCATTGTTCCTTGTCTGGCCTTCAGGTGCTTTGGAAACTATCTTGACCCCCTCCTCCTCTCTGTGGCAGCACCTCAAATATTGGAAGATGCTCTGTCTCCCCTGGTCCTTCTCTTTACTAGACTAGCCAAGCCCAGTTCCTGCAACCATTCATTGTATGTTTGAGCCTCCAGTCTCAACCTCTTTTTTATAGTCTGGTGAGCAAAACTGGATGCAGGACTCTAGGTGTGGCCTTACTAAGGCTTTATAGAGTGGTATTAGTACCTCCCTTGATCTGGATTGTATCCCTCTGTTAATGCAACTTAGGATTGCATTGGCTTTTGTGGCTGCTGCTGAACACGGCTGGCTCCTATTTAGCTGGCTGTCCACTAAGACTCCAAGATCCCCCTCCCAGTTCCTGCTATTGAGCCTGCTTTCAGCCAGTCTATACAAGATGAGTGGAAATCAATATTTCCAATGCAAAGCGCTGCGCACCATCTGTGGGATGGCACACATGTGGGCCTGGTGCAATTCCCAGTATAGGAGCCCCACAGGTGAAGATGGGGCTTTTGCACTGGAGCTTCAGTGATTCTTCAGGAGTTGGTGGCCCACCGGCACAGCTCCAAGGCTAAACAGAGGCACTCCTTCTCACCATGGTTTGGATTCACCCCAGATGTTCAAATAGGAGCAGGAAATACGCAGGCATGGGCTTGCTTGTCTCACCTATTTAATTCTGGAGCAGTGAAATATACAACAAAACCTCTGCATCCAGTTTTGGTCAGCACACTATAAAAAGAGGTTGAGACTCTAGAAAAAGTACAGAGAAGAGCAACCAGGATGATGAGGGGACTGGAGGCTGAAACATACAATGAACACTTGCAGGAACTGGGCCTGGCTAGTCTGGTGACGAGAAGGACCAGGGAGACTGGAGAGCCAATATTTCCAATATTTGAGGGGCTGCCACAGAGAGGAGGAAGGGGTCAAACTATTCTCCAAAGCACCTGAAGGCCAGACAAGGAATAATGGATGGAAACTGAACAAGGAGAGATTCAACCTGGAAATAAAGAGGAATTTCCTGACAGTGAGAACAATCAACCCATGGAACAGAAGTTGCCTTTAGAAGTTGTGGGAGCTTCATCCCTCCCTGGAGGCTTTCAAGAAGAGACTGGACTGCTCTCTGTCAGAAAAGGTGTAGGGTCTCCTGCTTGGCCGGGGGGTGGTGTGTGGACTAGACCAGTGGTTCTTAACCTTTTTGAAAGAATCGCCCCCTTGAGCCATTGAGGAAGTTGTCATCGCCCCTCCCCAACATAACCGCCCCCTGCCTCTTAGCGTCCCCAAAGGGGCCAGCAGAGGGGCGCTAAGAGGCAGCAGGGGGGTGTTCGAGGCGCCGGCCCTGCAGATTCACCCATTGACTGTGGTAACACTCTGGAGCTGGCGCCTCCAGTGTGGAAGCGGTGGTGCGTTATGTGCCACCGCGGCTGCATTCGACGCCACTCCCTGCCACCTCTTAGTGTCCCCAAGGCCAAGGGGGCCAGCAGAGGGGTGCTAAGAGGTGGCAGGGGGGGCTTCGAGGTGCCAGCCCTGCAGGCTCACCCCATTGGCTGTTGTACTGCACCTGAACTGGCACCTCGAATGTGGCAGCATGTTGGGAAAAGCCGCCGCCACCGCTTTCCCAAAGTGCTGCTGCTCTCGCATTCTTTCTCTCTGTCTATCCGTCTGTCCGTCCATCAATCCATCCAAAAGGTCTGTTTGCCTGCCTGCCTTCCTGCCTATCTACCTACCTGTCTGTCTTTTTGTCTACCTACCTATGTACCAATATAGATCTCTCTCTCTCTCCCCCAATATATCTCGCTCCATCGCCCCCCATATCGCCTTCCGTTCCTTCGCCCCCCACATCGCCCTTTTCGCTCCATCGCCCCCTGAAAAACAAAATCGCCCCTTGGGGGGCGATATCGCCCAGGTTAAGAACCCCTGACTAGATAACCTACCAGGTCCCTTCCAACTCTGCTAATCTGTATCTCCCTTAAGTCCACACCAGGCCAGCCATGGTCGCCCTTGAGATGGCTTGTACTTTGCTTGGTTGGGCTTCAAGTGATGTTCATGTTGCACCATTTTTGACTCATGGGGCTGTGCCTGGTTCCTGCAGGTGCCTTATACCTGGCAGGTGCTCGATACCTCCTAGTTCTGCACATGACACAAAGCTTGTTTTTCCTGCCAGATCTTGCACCAGGTTGAAGCAATTCACCCACTGTGAAGGAGACCAGAAGTAGGTGTCTTTCAGGGTCTCTGCTGAGACACCTGAAGGCCGGACAAGAACCAACGGATGGAAACTGATCAAGGGGAGAAGCAATCTGGAACTAAGGAGAACCTAGAACTAAGAAGAGATTGGACAACCATTTGTCTGAAAGGGTATAGTTTTTGCTGCCTGAGAAGGGGGTTGGACTAGAAGTCCTCTAAGGTCCCAACTCTGCTATTCTGTACTTGTTAAGTTTCAAGGATGCCACCTAGTAAGGAGCAAGGGAGAGGTTGCTTGTTCCTCTGCACCCGGGTCTTGTAATGTCGAGATTCTCAGTCATCCACATCATGGTTGCCAGAGCAGAAGAAGCTTCTTGGATGAAAAGCAAAACGTCTTCAAAGAAAAACCAGAAAGTCCAGTTGCCTCCTGAAAAAAGCCCCCCTGGGACAGTTCTTGCAATCTTGGGAACAGGGTTTGTTGGGTCTTATTGGGGCAGGCCGGAGCCTGCTGTGATAAATCCAGGGTTGTACTAACCTTGTCCATGTGTGGAATTTGTCTTTCTGTTTACACAAAGGAGTACAAAATGTAAATGGGACAGTTTGGGTTGTGGTCCCTCAGGTCAGAGGCTGAAGAGGTTCTGGAGCAGGGGTGGCAACTGGGCCCTTTCTCAACCTGTGGAATTCCAACTCCCAGAATTCCTGAGCTAACATGGCTGGTCTGGGGAATTCTGGGATTTAAAGCTGCCACAGTTGGACACTCCTGCCTTAAAGCCTCTGGACTGCATCAACAGAAAGCATGGCTGCCCTCAGGAATACTGGGAATTGCTGCAAAGGGGCCACAGTTCCCTGCCTCTGTTCTTTAGGGCCTCTTAGCAGAAGCTATCAAAGCGTCAATCACAGAACAATGGAGTTGGAAGGGACCTTAGAGGTCTTCTAGTCCAACCCCCCCATATACATCGGGGAATAACGGGATGGATATAAATAAACAGGCTATCAATATAAATATCAGAGGCTGGATTGAGGCCAAGGAGAAGATACTGAAGAATTGACTTCTCGTGGAGAAATCAGGAGGTGACTTGGTCAAGTCAGATGCTCAAGGATGCTGCCCAGTCTTGACCAGTAATGGTTTCTTGACTGTGAGGGAAAGACAGCCAGGCACAGAAGGAAGGAAAAAGAGAAGAGCTGTGGACACCATAGAAGTCCTGGCCTTCCATATTAGCATGTTGTGCAAACAACTTCAGACTTGAACTGGGGTGATTAAGCATGGCTGGCAGGGGAATTCTGGGTGTTGAAGTCCACAAGTCTTCAAGTGGCCAAGGATGGACACCCCTGGTTTATGAAGAATCAGCCACCCTCCCTGCCAGAGAGTTGAGCTCTGTCCCTGTTGTGGCCCACTGGTGGCTGGCGGAGCTGGCAGCAGAGTCGGACAGTAGTGAGGAGGTTGGGCCAGTCCTGGAGGCTGAGGAAGACCCGGACGAGGGCTCTGCGTCAGAGGCAGAGATGGGGCCAGGGCAGGCTGGCAGTCAGCAGCTACCTTCAGGCTCGGACAGCAGTGAGGTAGGGGAGCTTCTGGAACCAGGTCCCAGCCTGCGCATGCCCAGAGCCGCCAAAAGGAAGGCATAATTACGAACTCAGGGTCGACGTGGGAGTAAGGCCACAGGTGGACGGTGAATGGCCTCTCCCATCAGGATTAAAAGAGAGAGCAAAAGGGGAGGGAGCTTTTGCAGGAAACAAGTTGCTCGCTTGTTCGTTCCAGCCTCATTAAGATTTGTCTGTATAACCCAGCCCTTCCCTGCCAGCACTGAGTGTGGAACTATTTACTGGACAGCGTTCCAGGATTGATAAAGATCTGAGCTCATATAGCATACCTTTGCAAGACTGTGAATGAAATAAATTCACATTAAAGTAATAAGAGGTCTTGGCCGGGACTTAGAATTGACTTAGTGCTTTTTGGGGAGGCCTAGCAGAGAACAGTCGCTCTGCTGCCTGCCCCCAAACCCAGAGTCTGACCTCTCCCACCCCGTTTTGATGGGATGCACAGAGGGCAGCGGAGACGCAGACAAACACAAACCACCCGGGAGTTTTCCAAAATGCCTTTAATGATAGAAAAAGGGGCAAACCAGAAGCTGCTGCCTTCCCTGCTCTCTCCCAGGCTGGAAGGGGGAGAAGGGGGTCCTAATCCCTGGAAAGAGATTTTGCAGCCATCTAACCACTGAGCAGAGGTAAACTGAGACCATGCAATAAGGCAACAGCAGCAGGCCACGGATGGGGGTTTACTGGCAGCTGGTCTCCCTCCTCCCCCCCACCTGAAGCAGGACCACCTGGGTCTGTGCCAAGGAGGAACCTGGGAAGGGCAGCCTCTGGCATAGTAAGAAATGAGCCATTTCATAGCTGCTGAGAGGGGGTCTTATATAGGGGCTGAGAGGGGGTCTCTTTGGTGGGAGGAGAGAGAAAAGGCCTTCGACACGAGGCATCGCCTGGTGGAGCCCTTCCTGAGTTGAGGAGGGGTTTGATTTCCCCCTTGCTCTTCGCTTCACTTTCAGGACATTGTGGGAGCTTCATCCCTGGAGGCTTTCAAGAAGAGACTGGACAGCCATCTGTCAGAAACGATGTGGGGTCTCCTGCTTGGGTGAAGGGTTGGACTAGATGACCTACAAGGTCCCTTCCAACTCTGATCCAATCAGATGGATGGATGGATGGATGGATGGATGGATGAATGGATGGATGGGTATGAGAGGAGGAGGAGGAGGAGGAGAGAGAGAGAGAGAGAGAGAGAAAGAAAAAGTTGTTGTTGTTGAAAAAAGGAAAAGTTGTTGTTGTTGTTGTTGTTAAATTAGTTAATAAGTAAGTAAGTTATTTAGTTGTGGGAGCTTCATCTCCTGGAGGCTTTCAAGGACTGGACGGCCATCTGTCAGAAATGGTAGGGTCTCCTGCTTGGGTGAAGGTTGACCAGATGACCTACAAGGTTCTTCCAACTCTGATCCAATCAGATGGATGAATGGATGGATGGGTAAGGAGGAGGAGTGAGGAGGAGTGAGGGGAGAGAGAGAGAGAGAGAGAGTATATATATATAGATATAGAGAAAGAAAGAAATAAAAGTTGTTGAAGTTGTTGTTGTTGATTGTTATATTAGTTAATAAGTAAGTAAGTTATTTAGTTGTGGGAGCTTCATCCCTGGAGGCTTTCAAGGGACTGGACGGCCATCTGTCAGAAATGGTGTAGGGTCTTCTGCTTGGGTGGGGGGTTGGACTAGATGACCCACAAGGTCCCTTCCAACTCTTAATCTGTTAGTAAGTAAGCTCCCTAATCGAATGGCAGAGATGGAGCCGATCAAAACCCAGCCCTGAAGTCGAAGACAAGCAGAGACACCAAGCGATTTAAAAAAAAAGCACCTTCCAGAGAGACAGAATGAAAAACACAGGAACCCAAAGACCAAGAGAGAAAGCCATGCTGGTTGTTTCCTACCCATCTGGTCAGGAAACCTGCATTTTCGTGTGCAATTTAAGCTTTTTCAAGTATACCAAGCCTGCCACACTGCCTGAGACCAGGATTGTTTTGGGGGGAAAGTCCGTTCCCCACCCCCAAGACCCCACGAAAACCATCTTCTGAAAGGCCCTTTTGCTGGGGGGCATTTGCTCTGCCCCGTTTGTCCATGTAGGCGAGGGAAGATGTGGGATTCCTGGCCAAAAAGGCCCAGGAACACAGGACAAAACAATCCTCTGGCATGCAGGTAGTCCTCGACTGCTGACACCCAAAGTTCCGTCACTAAGTGAGACATTGGTTAAGTGAGTTTGTTCCCCTTTGCCATCTTCCTTGCCACCTTCACTCGCTAAGTGAATCGCTGCAGTTCATAAGTTAGTAGCCTGGTCATTAAGTGAATGCGGCTTCCTCTTTGATCTTGCTCGTCTGGAGGTCACAAAAGGGGATCGCTTGACCTCGGGACACACTGCAACTGTCATAAGTACGAGTCAGTTGCCAAGCGGCTGGATTTTGATCGCATACTGCAACAGTCATTAAGTGTGAAAAAACAGTCGTAAGTCCCTATTGTCGGTGCTGTTGTAACTTTGGTCCCTAAATGAATGGTTGTTAAGTCAAGGACTACCTGGAGTACAGTGCTGGGAGTACAAGATGAGGATAACCGAAGAGGAGGATTTAGCTGCGCTCCCAAATGACTCCAAAACGAGCGAACGGTGAGGCCAGGCAGCTCTGAAGGCATACAAAATGCTGGGATGCTTCACTAATCCAGGGATTGCCAACCTTTTGGACCCCAGGGATCACCAAACTCATCCTTTTAAATCCCGCAGACTGGAGACCCTGGGAAAATCCCAAAAAAAAGTCTGCAGGAAAATCCCCCACCCCATTTTCCTACCGATCAATCATTCTTCATTTGGGATCGCAGGATACCGTCTCCAGCTCCGCTCTCAGGGGAGAGAAAGAGAGAGAGCGGAGAGACTTTTGGCTTCATGCAAGGAAAGCAGCAGAAGCGGCAGAAGCCTTTCTTTCTCTCCCCTCAAACTCTGCCAGAAAGGAGCCTTTGCTGGTGCAGCCCCTTGGAGCAGGAGGCCTTGCAGGGTCCCAAAGACTCACTTCATGGAGTTTGGGGAGAGAAAGACAGACTTTGGCTGCTTTCCTTGCCTGTAGCCAAAAGCAGAGAAAGAAGCGGAAAGAAGCAGCCCGGTGGCCAGGCCGGGCACCTGGGGTGAGTGGAGCAAGTTCCCCTCCTCCGCCCTTCCCCCCCTCCCCTCACTACCTTGTGTATGCCATGCAAGTGATGCAAGCCTTGTGTTCCCGCAGGCCATGTGGGTGGCACAGCCTTGTGTTCCTGCGCAGCCTGGATTAATTGCTTTGGGGGACATTTCTGGACCACCAACATTTTCTCGTGGACCACCAGTGGTCCCCTGGCCCACCGGTTGTCAACCACTGGACTAGAGGGATGAGCAGCAGGAAAAAGGATTAGGGCTTTGGCCAGGCCCCATTTGGAATACCCTCTCCAGACCTGGAGACCTCGCTGATAAAAAAGAAGAAGGGCAATCGATAAGATTGAGCAAGTCTAGAGACCGGCCACAAAAACCGGTCAGAGGTCCGAGGGAGAAAACCGATCTGGAGGGATTGGAGGAACCAGATGCGCACGGCCTGGTGGGCAGGAGAAGGGGAGGGGACTCAGACCTTTAAATGCAGTATATTAGGGGTGGGGATCGGACGGCATTTTACTCTGGAGAGCTTTTGTTTGGAGGTGAGTGGAAAGCAGGCTTTCTGTGTTCTTGATTTTTGCCAAATATTGAAACATATGAGTGAAGGCGGATATGCGTGTCCCAGGATAACGCTGCAGGATCCACTCTGGGTCAGTCCCCAGGATCAAAGATCTAGTCTTGTAAAACATATGAAGACCGGTTGGAGGGTTTGGGCATGGCCACTCTAGAGAAAAGAAGGACCAGGTGGATCATGGTAGGAGTACTCCAGTATTTGAGGGGCTGCCAAACAGCGGAAGGGGTCAAGCTATTTTCCAAAGCACCTGAAGGCCAGACAAGGAATAAAGGATGGAAACTGAACAAGGAGAGATTCAGCCTGGAAATAAGGAGAAATTTTCTGACATTGAGAACAATCAACCCATGAAACAGAAGTTGCCTTCGGAAGTTGTGGGAGCTTCATCCCTGGAGGCTTTCAAGAAGAGACTGGACTGCCCTCTGTCAGAAAAGGTGTAGGGTCTCCTGCTTGGGCAAGGGGCTGGACTAGATGACCTACAAGGTCCCTTCCACCTCTGTTAATCTGTAGAGGGAGAGAAACAGAGGAATGGAATAGCTTTCCTCCAGAAGTTGTGGGTACTCCATCACCAGAGGTTTTTAAGAAGAGACTGGGCAGCCACTTGTCTGGAATGGTGCAGGGTCTCCTGCTTGGGTGGGGGGCTGAAGGCCTCCAGTTGCTATGAATAGGAAGACTAAAATGAAGTTGACTGCGCTGAGGTTAAGAAAAACCATTTGGCATTGTTATGACCTACACTTAAGCTGTCTATTAGGATTGACCGCCCTCTCTGGGCCCAAGGCTCTCTTCTGTTATGTTGTAATTTGAGGGGTGTACAGCATTTGGTTTTGTGCGGCATGTTCAGATTTAAAAGCAGATTTAACCTGTTTCCCCCCCCCCCCCATAATGGGAGAAATGTGAAGGTTGAAGCAGAGAAAACCCCTTTCCCATCTTTGCTTTAAAAAACACAAAAGAAAAATGGGCATCATTTGATATCATCAACGGATGGAAACTGATCAAGGAGAGAAACAACCTAGAACTTGGGAGGAATTTCCTAACAGGGAGGACCATCAACCAGTGGAACAGAAGTTGCCACCAGAAGTCGTGGGCGCTCCAACACTGGAGGTTTTGAAGAAGAGACTGGACAGCCACTTGGCTGGAATGGTACACAGGGTCTCCTGCATGAACAGGGGATGGACTAGATGACCTCCAAGGTCCCTTCCAGCTCTATTCTGGTTCTGATTCTGAGCTTTTGGACTCATGCTGGAGCCCATCCTCAGGGAAGTTCTCTCTCACCGAACGAGAAGAACGTGAACACACTCTGGAGGGAGGGAGGGAGGGAGGAGAGAGACATTCACTAAGGATGGGCTCCAGCATGAGTCCTGAAAGCTGGGAAGATTAAATCTTTGGTCCCAGTGACTGACCTAGATTGGATCCTGCAACATTATCCTGGGACATGTGAGATTTGCCTTCACTCCCATTTCCAATATTCCGCAAAACTCAAGAATGCAGAGAGCTGGACTTCCCGTAGGCTTCCTCTCCCCTCGCAAGCAAATGCTCTCCGGAGGAACTTCACAGCCTAATGTTGTGGCCCGGTCAGCGGCCAGCAGAGCTGTCGGCAGACTCGGACAGTGAGGAGGTTGGGGAGGAACATGGGCCATTCCTGGAATCAGGGGAAGGCTCGGACGAGGGCTCTGAGTCGGAGGCAGAGATGGGGCCGGGGCCGTCTGACAGCTGCCTTCGGAGTCGGAGGTCAGTGGGGAAGAAGAACAGCTGGAGCCTGTTCCCAATGTGCGCATGCACAGAGCTGCCAGATGAAAGGAACAGTTAAGGAACAAGGATCGACTCAGGAGTAAAGGCTCAGGTGGATGGTGAATGGCCCCTCCCATAGGGAATAAAGAGGAGTGAAAGGGGAGTGGGGTTTGCAGGAGACAATTAGTTCATTTGGGTGAAGATCTGTTCCTGATTGCTTGCCAAGTAATTGCTGCTACAACATGGCATTTGGAAGCTATCAGCCTGGCAACTCTCCCTGCCTGATCAAGGTTTATAGTTGTGAAATCTCTTGAAAGACTGTTGGCCGGGACTTTGCTGGAGAGGAATTCCCTTTAACCTAAATAAAAGGGGTTTTATTGGGACGAGGAGTCGGCTTCATGCTGTTGGGGAAGCCTCGGTCAGAACAACCGGACTGCAAGCAGACCGGAACCATTTCCCCAAACTGAAGCTCCAGGAGAAGAGAGGAAGGGGCTTGGGGGACTAAGGGCAGACCTCCCCGCCCAAGACTGCCATGATGGCCAAAACACTGCTTTGGATGGTGGTTTAATGCCCAAAAGGGGCTGTGGGTGGAAATATCTGCATGCTACTCAAACGAGAAAACTTTGTTTTAGGGGCTCGGCCCTTCTCCAGACAGAAACCCAAGGGGCTTGGAAGGCAGGGGACTCCAGGGGTGGGATTTGCCAGTTCACCAAACCAGACATAAAATTAAACTACTGGTTCGCTCGAACCAGGGTGAACCAGTAAGCAGCCCACCCCTGGGGCATTTCCTCACAGAGGACTAGCAGCTTCTGCTCCAAGCACACACACACACACACAGCCCCCGTTTGCACCAGAGGAGAGCAAAATCAGGTGGCTTGCCTGGATTTTGCTTCCCTGCAGTTAATCCTCCTTTCTCCATATCGTGCAGGACCCCAGGATTTGGGAAACTAAGTGGGAGGGGATGGGCCCCCCCTTGTAAAGTGAGAGACAGGCAAGGAAGGGGATTTTGGAGCCAAGTCAAAAACTCCCCACCCCACCCCCAGTCTACCCCTGGTTTTTTCCCCTCAAAGTTGACAACTTTAAGATGGGTGGATTTCAATTCCCAGAATTCCCAGAAGTCTCTTTGAAGACTTGTGGACTTCAACTCCCAGAATTCCCCAGCCAGCTTTGAATTCTGGGAATCGAAGTCCACCCATCTTTAAGCTACAAGCTCCCAACGGACCTCGGAAAAGACCAACAACTCACCGATGGCTTGACCAGAGACAGAGAAGCAATCGGGATGGAAAAGGAGCCGTTAGAAAAATGCGCTGCCCGCTTTTTGCAAAAAGAAAGAAAAAAAGCACTGTGTAAAAAAAGAAAACAGGAGGAGGAGGTAATTCAGAGCTTGCCAAGGGGGAATGGGTCCAAGGAAACGGATTCCCACATCCAGCCAGGCACAGTCAGCACTAGAGCACTTGCAGGGAGGGGTCTTTTGGGATCCACCTGCCCTGGAGAGCCCTCCCCTGCTAAGGAGGTCAGGATCACCCCCCGCATTCCCCCTCCCCTGGAAGTCTGGAAGGAGGCACCTGCTGCCCTCTTAAAGCTAAGAAAAGGTTGGACATTCGTTTGTCTCGGATGGTATAAGGCAGGGGGTTGGCTAGAAGATCTCCAGGGTCCCCTTCCAGCCCTGGGATTCTATGATTCTCATTTTCACCTTCTTTCTTACTCTTTCTCTCCTTCCTTCCTTCCTTCCTTCCTTCCTTCCTTCCTTCCTTCCTTCCTCTCTCTCTCACACACACACACCTGCCCTTGGGTACAAAGGGAAAGAGGCGAGCATCTGCCCCATCGGGAGGCTGAGGAAGCTGCCCCAAAGACCCGCCAGTTCCTAACCCTTCCGATCCCCCAAGGCTCCCCGCACTGCCTCCCAGCTGGCCCTTGCCGGCCGCGGAAGAGCCCTGGGGAGGTGCCAGGCAGGGCCATAGGTTGCCCTGCCTTGCAGCCCCTGGGCTTCGGGGCTACCGACTTTGGGTTGCAACAGGTAAAGAGCCCCCAAACGGAGCCGAAGACAGGAAAAAAACCGGCTCCCTGCCAGCCATCCAGTGATCCCCAGGGGTTTTTCCGCTGGGACTGCCTCGGTGCTGAAGCCAGTCCTCCACTGCCATGGGGCAGACCCAGGCTGCCCTCCTTTCAGCTCCTCCTGCAGCCAAAGGCAGAGAGCTGGGACACAGCCGAAGAGAGAATGGCAGGCAAACCAGCTTGCAGGCCGTCACCGTATCCCTGCCTGGCACCCCCAGCCGATGCCTCCTGGGCATCACCGCCCTGTTGGGCCTCAGTGCCCAGTCGCCAGGCCAAGCTGCACACCCACACAACCCAGCCGTTTGTCCGCAGTCCTTGAGCAGGGGGTTGGTCTAGATGACCTCCAAGGCCCCTTCCAACTCTGCTCCTCCCTTGAGTGGGGCATTCAGCCCTCCCTGAGATCCCCACGCCTGACATCGTTGGATGCCAAGGACCTTCGTCTCACCAGGGGCCGGGTTCCTCCCGCAAGGCAGACGGCTGAGGCCGCCACATTAACCCTCTCGACCAGCCCGAGAGGAGTGGACTGCTCACATCAGCCGGCAGCATCGCCTCTTCTGGGCCGGCCTCTCTTCGGCCGGAGCGGTCAACTTGAGGAGGGGAGGGTCCCCGCTGGCCGCTGGGAAGCACACGCTGGCGTTGGGCTCCACCTGGGGGGCCAGGGGAGCCTGGCCGGTGCCGGGCAGGAGGTCTTCTGTGGGGGGGCGCTGCAGCTTGGCCGCCGCTGGCGCTTAAGGTCTGCTAAGGTGTGGTGGGCCTTCTCCTTGCTGAGGCCGGACACCGGCTCCTCCTGGGCAGCCGGCTGGTAGGAAGAGGGGCGGTCCGGCCGCTTGGGGTAGAAGGGATGAGGGGGCACTGTGCCGTTGGGCTCCTCTGGCCCCCCAGCTTCCGCTTCGGGGTCCTGCTGGGATGCAAAGGGAAGGGTCTGAGCTGAGCAGAAGCCCCCTGCCCTCTTCCCCATAGACCCGAGGTCACCAAACTTGGCAACTTTAAGCAGTGGAGGGTTCAAATAATTCAGCAACCGGTTCTCTGCCCTGACGATTTCTTCGAACAACCGGTTCACTGAAGTGCTCAGAAAGTTAACAACCGATTCCCTCGAACCGGTGTGAACCGGCTGAATCCCACCCCTGGCTTTAAGACTGGTGGACTTCAACTCCCCGAAAGCCCCCGCCTGAAATGGCAGCGCCTGAGACTTGGGTAAGGAAAGGGGGCGCGGGGTGATGACCAGGGAAGGGCCCGGGTCTTGGGGCAGCTGCCGCCACCTCTGCCTCTGGCTCCCACCTG
>CM019150.1:222073089-222168150 GCA_009733165.1 Naja naja | reverse complement strand
GGTCATGAAAGGCCTGCAAGGAGACCACCCAGCTCAGAGAGCACCGGGGATCCCTGGGTTTCGCCTTCGTTTTTATGTGCCTGTCCAGATTTGGGGCTGGGGTCCTGCCAAAAGACCCTCCCTGGGCTGGAAGGACCTGGACGTCGAGCCTTGCCCCCAAAGCAAGCTGGGACGAGGGAAGGAAGCAGTAGCCCGTCGGGCAGCACAGAGCCTCCTTGGCCAGGAGCAGCCGTGCCAAGAAGGCCAGAGAGTGGGAGGGCCCAGAAGCCCCTGGAAGAGCCCAGAGCGGAAGCCCCTCACCTCGGTCGGCCATGGCCACTTCCAGGTAGTCCAGGGTGGCCTCGTCCTCACACAGGTCATACGGCATGTTCCCATCCGAGTTGACGGCAAGCAGGTTGGCACCTCTGGAAGAACAAGGGAGGGAGGGAGGGAGGGAGGGAGGGAGGGAGGGAGGAGAGAGAGAGAGAGAGAGAGAGAGAGGAGGAGGCGGTGAAGCTGGCAGCCACCGAGACTCCCTGCCACTGTGGGGGCGGGTGGGGCACCTGAGAGTAACCGATACCGGGAGCTATTTTGGTCCAGGGAGCTGGCCAAACTGGCTCAGCTGCATGGCAGGAGATTGGGTTTCCGCCTCTGGCCGCTCCCTCCCGTTCTGGCGGTGGCATAACACCTCGCGTCTCCCTCCTCTACAGCCCCCCAGGACAGTTTGAGGAAGAGGGCTAACCACTAGGCCGGCTCTGCCACCTGCTGACGGCTTTTGCCAACGCTCAGGAGGCAAGTGGAGAGGAGGAAGAAGGGGCTGCGGGAAGGGGGAGCCCTCACCCTGCCGATCCCTCCTTGCCCAAAGAAGGCCACCTGCGGCCTCGTTGTGGTATTCTCCGGTGGCAAGCTGAAGGCGGCACTCAACCAGGGGTCCCCAACCTCGGCCCCTTTAAGACTGGTGGACTTCGACTCCCAGAATTCCTCATGCTGGCTGAGGGATTTAGTTTACTTTAGTGTCACTGCACCTCGTACAATGAAATCAAACACCACCTTCAGTGCACATCATGACCATGAAAATAAACCCAAACCCACATCCTTCACACACCACACATTGAACTGAAAACCCCTGATTCTGCATTAATATTGCACGATTATAGTAGAATTCAACAGAGTTCCTGCCCTGGGATAGAAGCTGTTTTTCAGCCTATTTGTCCTTGTTTTTATTGTTCTGTACTGTCTGCCAGATGGTAATAGTTAAAAAAAAAAAGGGGGTGCCCAGGATGAGACGGATCTTGGAGGATGTTTTGAACTTTCTTAAGGCAGCGGGAGCTATAAAGCTCTTCCAAAGAGGGGAGAAGGCAACCAATGATCTTCTGGGCAATGACCTTCACCCTCTGGAGTGCTTGTCCTATCTGTCCCTGTGCAATTGGGAAACCATACAGAGGTGCAGTATGTTAAAATGCTCTCTATGGTGCAGCGGTAGAAGGTCACCAGCAGTTTTCCATCCAGTTGTTGTTTCCTGAGAAGTCTCAGGTGGTATAATCTCTGCTGGGCCCTTTTGACCAGGGCTGCAATGTGCACAGCCCAGGTCAGGTCCTCTTTTAGGGTAACACCCAGAAACTTAAAACTGGGCACTTGCTCCCCTCGGTCTCCATGAATAAGCAAGGGCTGGACGTCTGATCTGTTCCTTCTATATAGTCCACTATCAGCTCCTTGGTCTTATTGGTGTTGAGGACCAAGTTATTGTCTCAGCACCACGAAAGCAACCGTTGGTCTACCTCATCTTGGTAGGCAGACTCATCCCCCCCGGAGACAAGTCCCACCACTGTTGTATCATCTGCAAATTTAGCAATAGTATTACTAGCCTGAGTGGGAATGCAGTCATGCCCATAAAGAGTATAGAGTAAGGGACTCAACACGCAACCCTGTGATGTACCAGTGTTAAGAATAAGGGCTGAAGAGGTATGATCACCTAATTCTGGGAGTAGAAGCCCACCAGTCTTAAAGGGGCCACGGTTGAAGACCCCTGCAGTAAAGATTGCGATGGAAACGTTGCAACAAAGATCACAAAATTGCACCTTTGCAGTCTTAAAATAATGCAATACAGGCAGTCTTCAACTTACGACCGCCACGGAGCCCAACACTTCTGTCGCTCAATGAGACAGGGGTTACGTGAGTCTTGGCCCACAGTGGCTAAGGTGCATCGCTGCATTTGTTCAGTTAGTAACGCAGTTGTTAAGCGAATCCGGGCTTCCCCAATTGACTTTGCTTGTCGGAAGGTCACAAAAGGGGGATCGCTTGACCCCATCATAAATAAGAGTCAGTTGCCAAGTGTCGGAATTTTGATCATGTGACCAGCATGGGGAGGCTGCAATGGTCGTTAAGGGTGAAAAATGGCCTAAGTCACTTTTTCCAGTGCTGTCGTAAGTTTCAACAGTCACTAAATGAACTAGGACTACCTGCCATGTGCTACTGTAACGCCATAAGGCTGCCCCTTCCTTCCTCCAGCATCTCCCCCCCACAAGTGCCTGAAGAGCACCGGCCACCTCTTCCTCACAGCCAATTAGGAGCTTGCAGGAAAAGCCACGGGAATCTCCATGGCCCACACTTTGGGCCGGCCCCCAAGATGCCCCGCCAGTGAGGAGAGCAGACTGGGGTCCTTGTTGGCAGAACTGGGAGCCCGACTGGCTGTCCTGACCGCCCTGTGCGTGCAGAGCGGGGACTCGGGTGCCCCGTCGGCTAGACAGTGTCGCTGGCGGTGCCTCGGGGGAGGGCCTACTCTGTTGCGGCCCCTGCCTTGTGGAACCAACTCCCTTTGGAGCTCTGCTTGGCCCCTGATCTTCGCTCCTTCCGCCGCAATCTGAAGACCTGGCTGTTTGAACAGGCTGGGCTGGACTGACCTCCTGGGGTTTTTTAAATTTATTTTAATTAATTTTAATGATTTTATTGATTGGGCTTTCCAGATTTAATTCTTTTTTAAATATTTATTGTTCTTGTGTTTTAATGTGAGCCTTGAGAGTCCTTGGGAGGGGTGGCATATAAGTCCAATTAAATAAATAAATAAATAAAATAATAAATGTTGACGATTTAATAGCTGACTGTAAGGCTGCTGTAAATGCTGATGCAATAAGGATGAGTCAGCAGGGATATTGCCACTTTAAGGCTGAGGATGGGTCCCACAGGGTTATTGGCATTTTAAGAAGCTATTTATATAAGGACAGCCATGAGAGGGCATTTTTCTCTCTCCTCGTGTTCTGTTTCCATTGTGGTTCTCCATGCAGAGTAATGAAGACTGATTGCTTGCCAGGTATTTGCCTACCACGTATATGTATGTATATAGTAGTCTTGTATATAAAACACTGTTAAAAGACAAACCCTGTATGTGTGCTGTGTTTTGCTCCTGGGTTGTCTCAGAATAGTAGTCACATTGCAAACACTCTGACAACCAGGCTGGCAGACAGTAGGTCCCAGTGGCAGAGTCTGAGGCTGGCTAGCCCATGTCTGGCCAGCAGGGCCTGACACCTAGGGCCCTGGACCAATGACAGGCTGACCAAACCCCCCAGGCCACCGGGTGGCTTATGGGTTTCTGGCCTATGGGGTTCTGGGGTGTTTCGGGTGGGCCCAGTGGAGAAGGTATACTGTGCATTCTGCCCAAGCTTAGATTTGGGGATGGGATGTGACACCCATAATCCTTGGTGACCATGTGCACGGTCCTTGAAAAGTGAAGACCACAAATCCTACTGACTGGTTAAATAAGACTGATAAGCTCTGGGGAAAAGCCGGGGGCGGGGTGTTTGTCTCCTCAGAGTTAATGCTGGGAGGGGATGTCAATGGGAAGATTACGCTCAAGAGGAAGACACCAGAAGCTCCATGCCCACCCCACCCCCCAGTGCCCACCTCCAGGGCTTGAAAGAAAGGCTTGACAAGGGGTGCTCTTATCTCAACAACAGAGCCAGGCTGGCCTAGTGGTTAAGCCAGCATCAGGCTACATGGCGGAAGTTGGTGAGTTCTACTCCCATCTTAAGCATGACAGCCAGCTAGGTGACTTTGGGCCAATTGCCAGAAGACGGTGAGTTCTAGTTTGCCTAGCCATGAAAGCTGACTGGGTGATTTGTGGTCAATTACCATGGATTTGTGAGTTCTAGTCCACCTTAGCCCTGAAAGCCAGCCAGGTGACTTTGGGCCAACCACCAGGTGACTGTGAGTTCTAGTCCCACCTTAGCCCTGAAAGCCAGCCAGGTGACTTTGGGCCAACCATCAGGTGACTGTGAGTTCTAGTCCCGCCTTAGCCCTGAAAGGTAGCCGGGTGACTTTGGGCCAACCACCAGGGGACTGTGAGTTCTAGTCCCTTAATAGAAAGCCAGCCGGGTGACTTTGGCCAACCACCAGGGGACTGTGAGTTCTAGTCCCACCTTAGCCCTGAAAGCCAGCCAGGTGACTTTGGGCCAACCAGGGGACTGTGAGTTCTAGTCCCACCTTAGCCCTGAAAGCCAGCCAGGTGACTTTGGGCCAACCACCAGGTGACTGTGAGTTCTAGTCCCACCAGCTGAAAGCCAGCCAGGTGACTTTGGGCCAACCACCAGCTGTAGTCCACCAGCCCTGAAAGCCAGCCAGGTGACTTTGGGCCAACCACCAGGTGACTGTGAGTTCTAGTCCCACCTTAGCCCTGAAAGCCAGCCAGTGACTTTCCAGTCCTCTCTTCACCTCTCACAGGGTTGTTGTTGCAGGAAAAACAGGAAAAGTGAGGAATGCTGGATATGTTTGCCAGCTCGTGTTATTCATAAAGATAATAAAGGTGGGATATAAACATAAATATTTCCTGAAGGTGGGAGAGGAAAGGAATTGCCTCAGTGGCTGAAGAACAAACTATCTACGAAGTTTATATTATTTACAAACTCCACCCAATTGCCGGAATGACCCCTAAGCCACCAACGTATTCCTGACTCTCCCACATAGCCCACAAGGAGGGCCCTCTGGCCTGCACCCCCCCACAGCTAGCAGACACCCTCAAAGACCACCCGCCCTCCCACCCCCAGCAGCCCCAAGCCCAAGTGCTTTGCCCTGCCTTCTGAGGAGCCGCTCCTCGTACCTCTGGATGAGCAGCTCCACCAACAGCAGGTGCCCGCAGGTGGCGGCCGCGTGCAGCGGCGTCCAGAGTTCGCTGTCACAGGCGTTCACATTGGCCCCGGCGTCCAGCAGCAGCTCCGCCATCACCCCATAGTCATCGATGCAGCACTGGGAAGGCGAGAGGTGCATGAGGGGGGGCGGCTCCGGAAGGCCCCACTTCTCCCCTCCAGGGGCATCGTCCCTGGCTTGGACTGGGGGTCTCCAATAGCTGGAAGGAGAGACACCCCGAGCCTCTTCCCACAGATCCATCTTGGTGGCTTCCCATAGCAGGAAGTCCTGGACGGACAACATTTAGTGCAGGGGGGTCCCCAAACCTGGCTGAGCATGGCTTGGTGGTCACATGACTGGCTGGGCATGGCTTGGCGGTCACGTGACTGGCTGGGTCAAAAGATTAGAAACTCTCTTTAACAAAGCTCTTGGAGCAGGGGGTTGGACTAGATGACCTCTGGGGTCCCCTCCAGCCCTTGGATTGCTGTGCTGTTTCAAAGCATCCTCTGAACCTGCATCCAGGGCCAGGGTTCCTCTCCTTTTTCTTTCCCTCCCTCCCTCTATCCACCCATCCATCCATCCATCCATCTCTCATTCACATCCCTTTCCCTTCCCTCTTTCTCCCTCCCCTCCTTTTCTTTCTTTCTCCCATCTCTCTCTCTTTTTCTTCTTCTTCCTTTTAAGAGAAAGAAAGAAAGAAAGAAAGAAAGAAAGAAAGAAAGAAAGAAAGAAAGAAGAGCTACCATACATCTCTATATCGTGGTATATATTCAGCTGGAACCTTTTCTACTTAAACCAGGGGTCCCCAAACTTGGCCGCTTTAAGACTGGTGGACTTCAACTCCCAGAATTCTCAGCCAGCAAAGCTGGCTGGAGTCTGGGAAGAAAATCCTAATCTTCCATGTTTGAACCTCTGATTTAGTGACTGTTCAAAGTTATTTATGACGGTCGCCGTGGCCCCACATCATGATTCCTCCGCCCCCCCTCTTTTCGTGACCTTCGGACAAGCCGAGTCTCCAGATCCACTGGGGCCTTCCCAGAGGATTCGTTTAACAACGGCAGCAAGCAAGGTTGGCCAAAACAAGGGCTCACTGCAGCACCGTGCTTAGCCAGGGGGATTTTGTGGCTCAGCTGCGTGGGTTGCCTGTCACCTCTGCGGTCTCGAAAAAGGGCACTGAGGAAAAAGAGGGAACTGGGCCTTTCTGGATCTCGGGACTTTACCCTCGGCGCCACTTTGTGTGTTTACTCAACACGACGGCAGTGCTGCCAAAAGATTGACAATCCACTGAGAAAGGATGAAAGGGAAGAGACAAAACTGACACTTTAAAAAAAAGGAGTGGGATGTAGGTCCATCTCAGGGCTGAGAGAAGGAAGGAAGGAAGGAAGGAAGGAAGGAAGGAAGGAAGGAAGGAAAGGAAGGAAAGAATCCTGGACCAGGTCATAGCTCCTAAGGTCAGGCACCTGAGAGAGGGAAGGAGGGAGGGAGGAAGGAAGGAAGGAAGGAAGGAAGGGAAGGGAAGGAAGGAAGGAAGGAAGGAAGGAAGGAAGGGAAGGGGAGGCTATGAAGGGGAAGGAGGGAAAGGAACAGTCGAGGGAGGAGAACTACATGCCTAGAGGCCCAAGGAGGAGCCAGCCTCGGGAATGGAGGTGAAACTAAGACAAATGTCCTCAAGACACTTGTTACACATTCCCTCTTACATCACACACACACACGGCCCTGAAGGTAGTTTAGGATGCAGCCACCCCCATCAGGTGTCCTTAGGATCTCAAGGCCTGCCATTCCTCCTCTGGCTGGCACCAGGGGT
The DNA here is from genome assembly GCA_009733165.1 of Naja naja. Taxonomy (NCBI): domain Eukaryota; kingdom Metazoa; phylum Chordata; class Lepidosauria; order Squamata; family Elapidae; genus Naja; species Naja naja. The sequence goes on along the minus strand of CM019150.1, from coordinate 222,161,252 downwards.
GATGGGGCTCTGCTTCCCCGTGACGGGAGGACAGCAACGCCACCAGCAAGGGAGGAGCCTGCGGGATGCTGTGTGGGGAGGGGGGCTGTCTGCACCTGTAAAGCACCCGACACCTGGCTCAGGAGGTGGGAGAACGGAGGGCAGCCGGAAAGGAGCACGGGGGCTCACCTGGTGCAATGCGGTCAGTCCATCCTCGTTGCTCAGGTCGGGGCTGATGCCGTTCTGAAGGAGCTGGTGAACTGTACAAAGAGAAATATCTCTCTCAGATCAGGAGCCGGGGGGGGGGGGGCAGGTGTTGGCCCCAAAGATGCCAAAAAATACACCCAGCCTTTTAGGGTTCAGTCTAGGCGGGGCCATTACTCAGCAGATCCCTGCTTGTAGTGCAAAGAAGACAAACCATTTGGGCCCACAGCTAGCGGGGTAGGGGGCTAGGGATAGAATCAAGATCACGGGAAGTGTTAATACCACTTTTATAAAGCCTGAGTAAGGCCACACTTGGAATACTGCATCCAGTTTTGGTCACCACACTATAAAAAAAAGGTTGAGACTCTAGAAAAAGTGCAGAGAAGAGCAACCAGGATGATGAGGGGATTGGAGACTAGGGCGTATGATGGATGGTTGCAGGAACTGGGCCTGGCTAGTCTAGGGAAGAGAAGGACCAGGAGAGACAGGAGAGCAATGTTCCAATATTTGAGGGGCTGCCCCACAGAGGAGGAAGGGGTCAACTTATTCTCCAAAGCACCTGAGGGCAGGACAAGTAGCAATGGGTGGAAACTCATCAAAGGAGCCTTGGTGGTGCAGGCTGTTAAATGCCTGCACTTAAGTTCCAGCTGCCTGCAATTACTGTAGGCTCGAATCCCACCAGGCTCAAGGTTGACTCAGCCTTCCATCCTCTCGGGGTAGGTAAATTGAGGGCCCAAGATTGTTGGGGGCAATAAGCTGACTTTGTAAAAATGCCGCTTAGTAATAATAAGCAGGCATATACAATGGAAGGAAGGCTATTGCTGAGCTGGGTTGTCCAAAATATTGTAAGCCTAGCCAGTCTTGGGAGAAGCGGGATATAAATGTAATTTTTTTTTTAAAAAAGAGAGAGAGAGAGGCAACCTGGAATTAAGGAGAACCTTCCTAACTGTTGGAACAATTAGTCAGTGGAACAACTCGCCACCAGAAGTGCTCCCTCAGAAGTGCTTGTGTGAAATGGTATACAGCCATGATGGCGAACCTATGGCACGCATGTCACAGGTGGCACGCAGAGCCATTTGCACCGGCATGCAAGCTGCAGGCAAACCTACCTCACTGGGCATGCGTGTACCTCACAGCGGATTTTCAGCGGATTTGAGGCCTTCTTCAGCCTCCCAAAGACTTGAGGAAGGCTTCTGCAGGCTGAAAACTAGGCCCGTTTCATCACTTCCGTTTCATCACTTTTTTCCGAAAATACCAGAAGTGACGAAACGGGGCTAGTTTTTGGCCTGCAAAGCTTGTAGAAGCCTGCAGAAGCCTTCCTCAAACCTTTGGGAAGCCTTAAAAGGCCTCAAACCAGCCGAAAATCAGCTGTGAAGTGCAGTGCAGGTAAGGGGGCGGCGGGGGTTGGGTGGGGATTGCGCGTGCATGTGTAGGTTGGGTGGGTGGGTGGGTGCGCATTGCCTTCTGGGTGCTGGCACGTGAGCATGAGCATGCAAGCGCGCACACAATTTTTGGCACAGGAGCCCAAAAGGGCTAGCCACCACTGGTATACAGGGTTTCTTGCCAGAGCAGGGGGTTGGACTACAAGACCTCCAAAGTCCCTTCCAAGCCTGATTATTTTGTTAAACCCCAAACCAAACTTTCACCTAGGCCAGGGGTGGGCAACTATGGCCCTTTCAAGACTTGCGGAGTTCAACTCCACAGGTCATAAAGGGAGCCATACTTGCCCACCCCTGACCTTGACTCAGAGACCTCCTCAAGGCCACCTTCATTGCAAGTAGCTGCCATCAGCAGCTGGTGCCAGGCTTGGGCCGAAACTCCTATGGAGCTCCGGGTTGGGTGGAGTCAGCTGAGGACTCACAGACGGAATGCCAACCTTGACAGGGAAGGAAGCCAAGAGCTTAACCTGCATTCAGGTAAGAAACTGAACAAACAATCCACAGGCCTGATCTCACAACCTGTTGTGCCCCCAACAAACTAAGGCGTTTTGCCAAGGAAGGAACAGCCCAGGAGGGTGTGGAGGAGCAGCAGGAGAGGAGCCCAGAGTTCACAAAAACCTGCAATTTTGTCCACCAAGGCAGGGGTCTCCAACCTTGGCCTCTTTAAGACTGGTGGACTTCAACTCCCAGAATTAAGGCTTCTTCCCTGCTGGGGAATTCTGGGAGTTGAAGTCCACCAGTCTTAAAGTGGCCAAGGTTGGAGACCCCTGCATTAAGGCACCTTTGTGTTCTGACCCAGGCTTTGTAAACCGTAATTACCCACATACTTATTTTAAAAACAAGACTTAGTTTATTGCAACGCTGGGAATTGTTTTCATTCCCAGCCGGAATTAATCTCAAAACAGTCCCCTGAGATAAGCACCCACCTTTCAGTTCTGTGAAGTGCTGCCAAAAATAGAAGCATCCAATGAACTAGAAAAGAAACCAACTGAAGTACAAGAAAAACCAACTGAAATATAAAGAGCTTCAAGGATGACTTGGAATCGATTGAACTACTTTGCTTCCTGCAAAGGTTTCGTCACCTTGGCCTGACTTTTATCCCTGATGGGAGGGGCAATCACCTCCCAGCCTTACTCCCGAGCCGTCCCTTTTGTCTCAGCTGCTCTCGCCTTCTAGCAGCTCTGCGCACATGCACACTGGGAACAGGCTCCCCTGGGTCCTCTGCTTTGCTGCTGCCAGACTCCGAAGGCAGCACCCCACTCCCAGATGGTCCTGGCCCCATCCCTGCATCAGACGCAGGACCCTCGTCCGAGTCCTCTCCAGACTCCCTGACTGGTCCCCTTTCTTCCCCACTGTCCGATTCTGCTGCTGTCTGCAGCGGCTGCTGGCGAACCACAACACTTTGTGGCTCCCTCAATGGGTAGCAGGTACCCCAAAATCCTGCAAGCAAAGGTGAGGACACTGCCAGATTCTGCCCATGGAAACATCGGGGTTCAGCATTCCGTAATCCTGAGTCACCCTTCTGAATACAGGTAGACCTCCACTTACAGCCACAGTGCAGCCTAAGTTTCTGTTGCTCAGCGAGAAAGTTGAGTTGCTACTCAAGAAATTCGTTAAGTGAGTTCTGCCCCATTTTCCCACCTCTCTTGCCAACGTCGCCAACTGAATCACAGAGGTCGTTAAGAGAGGAACCCGGTTGTTGAGTGAATCTGGCTTCCCCGTGGACTTTCCTTGTCAGAAGGCCCTCAAGGTTGATCCCGTGACCCATGGGACACAGCGGCCATCATAAATATGAACCACAGTGGCCAAGCGGCCGAATTTGGATCCTGTGATGGCCGGGATGGTCTTAAGGGTGAAAAGCGGTTCTGATCGCTTTTTTCAGTGCCGTTGTTACTTCCAGCAGTCACTAAATGAACGGTTGTAAGTCTGGGACCCCCTGTGTTATTCTTTTTCCTTTTGCTATACAGCAAAAGACCTCTGGCAACCCCTTCCAGCCTTGTGAGTCTATGCTTTTTTCTTTCCAAGATTAAAAAATAATAACAACAGCCCTTCACAAGAAGCAACAGGACCAGGAAGTCTACAGTCTTTGTAGACATAACACTACGGAAGGGAACAATCCAACACCTTGGGGGATGGACGGATTCTTTATGGCCTTCAGAAATATATGTATAACATAACAGTTAAGATAATACAATGTAATGACATGTTATAATTGATTATTGTGAAATGAATGACATGAGGAACTAGGTTTTGTAACAGTTGAGATTTCCTCGAAGAGGATGATGCGAATTTGCAATTATAGTCTAACGATGATTTGATAATAATATGATATTACGCAGATAGTAACCTTATACGTTATGAATTTTAATATAAAATTAGGAGGGAATGACCATTGATATCGTGCACAAGAGACATGTACCAACCGACACACTGCACAATGGAAAGGATTTTATTTAATGTTGTATATTTTGTGTTTTTGTTTGTTGTTATATATATATATATATATATATATATATATATATTTGTTTTCATAGATTTTCACGGGTAAAAGGTATGTAGGTCTTGGTGTATTGGTCTTGTCCGTGTAAGATTGAGAATACCTTGGCAGCGTTTGACAATCTCATCCGTCATCTTCAGGCTGGTGTCTTCAGCTTCGTTCTTCTTCCCAGAAGAGAAGCTGGTACAACAGCCTATAACAGAATGAATAATCTACAGGACAAGACGAATACACCAAGACCTACACACACACACACACACACACACACACACACACATATATATATATATATATATATGTTTAAAGTAGAATTTTTCGGGTAAGGTATGTAGGTCTTGGTGTATTGGTCTTGTCCCGTGTAGGTTGAGAATACCTTGGCAGCGTTTTCGGCCAATCTCATCCGTCATCTTCAGGCTGGTGTCTTCAGCTTAAGTTCTCCTGGAGAGCGAATGGCCTCAGCAATATTGTCCCCGGGACAGCCATCTAAACTATATATATATATATATTAAAGGTAGCTATCATGGTTTTCTACGGTGCTTGTGGGTGGGTGTCTCCTTATACAGAAAGACCATTATGGCAAAGTCTTGAATAGCAAGCTAATTTCCAGCTCCAAAGGCAGGACAAGGTGGCTGGGTTCGCACAACCCGTTGACCGAGCTGCCATGTTCGCAGAACAACCGAACCCAGTTAGGGCTCAGTGTTTTACTTATGCCAGTTGGCCGGTGATACATATATGATGGCAAGATCGACACCAGAGGCTAAGAAAATGTGAGGATCAGCAGGCTACTCTACCCCATGTTAGCCAGACCGGATGCTGGGTGAGCCTAGCCAGCATACAAGAGGCTCCCCTCCATTTCATTGTATTGTATTTTGTATTCTGTGAGCCGCCCTGAGTCCTTAGGGAGAGAGGGCAGCATGCAAGACTAATAAATAATAATAATAATAATTTCTGAAAGAGGAAACCAACATTCATTTCTTCCTTTCCTTTCCTTCCTCCTTCCCTTTTTTTCTTCCTCTACCTCAGTTCCTCTCTCCCTTCCTCCTTTCCTTCCTCCCATCATTCCTCCCTCCCTCCCTCTTTACCTTCCTCTCTCCTTTCCTTCCTCCCATCTTTCCTTTCTTCCTCCCTTCCCTCTTTTCCTTCCTCTACCTCAGTCCCTCTGTTCCTTCCTCTTTCCTTCCTCCCATTTTTACTTTCTTCCTCCCTCCCTCCCTTCCCTCTCTTCCTTCCTCCCATCTTTGCTTCCTTCCTCCTTCCTTTCCTTCCTCTCCTTTCTGTGGGAATCAAAGATATAGCTTATTGATCTATTAGATTCCATAAGTCCTATGGATGACAGCAGGCCCCAGAAGAAAGAGATATGAACCAAAGTTTTGAGCTAGGATGGTTTCAAAATATACCAGAACTATTTGGAATCCTGCTAAGCCATTGCTAACTGTGAAACATAGTTTTGCAAAGTGGATGGATACCTTTTAAAACAGGAAGAATGAAACTGTTGGAAATGAGGAACTGAAAGTAATGTACACAGGTGTTTACAGAAAGTGACGGTTAGTGAAGTTGTGACTCATGTAGGTGGTTAGAAGAAAAGTGTAAAAGAAAGGATTAGAGATCAGCTCGGGGCCCTTTGAGTTATGGCAGCCCCTGCAGGACCTGCTGTATGTCGTTGGGCCCCATTGCAATGGCTTGTTAATGTAAGAGTATTACTGCTATTATATCTTCTATATTTCCTATTCATTTCTTATGTTCCAAATTATTGGAAACAATAAACCTCTGATCTTAAAGTAAGAATTTTTGTTTGTGTTGCTGTCTGTTTCCTATTGATATTTTTTTTATGACATTTTTATTTTATTTTATTTTATTTTATGACATTTTATTATTTATTATTATGATATTTTTTATGACATTTCCTTCCTCCCATCTTTCCTTCCTTCCTCCCTTCCTCTCTCCTTTCCTTCCTCCCTTGTTTCTCCCTCTCTCCCTCGTCCTGGGTGCTCTCTGAGCTCGCTTTTACCTGCAGACGTTTCATGACCCAACTAGGTAACATAATCAGTGTACTCAGAGACTCCACATCTATGCTGGGTGCGTATGAAACTAGAAATCCTCAAGTAAGTGGATCTTTCAAAAACGAGGTAAAATTGTGCCGCATTATAAGTGAACAGGATCTTGAGGGGGTGGGTGGGAATCATCTGACTAAGTAACACGGCTGGGTAGATGTGACGAAGACAAGAATGCAGAACAGGTGGTTTGTGCCATGAATGAACGGGAAAGTTGACGGACGAGAAGCTGCCCAGAAAAAGCCTTTGTGTTTGGATATTGAGCTCAGCCCCATCGCTGAAAATCTAGAAAGATGACAGATCGGATTGTTTATGACAAAAGACCGAGAGATCCAGAGACCGAGACAAGGACGATCAGAGGCTCCGAATGTCCGTGGGGTGTTTTGGCATGGGAGTAGGTGACAGTGAACCTGAAGGCTGGAAGATCTGGAAGAGGAAAAAAGAACAGGGGAACAAAGAGAGAGAGAGGAGGAGGGTTCCAAGAGATGGAATGATCTGGGGTAACACCAAACAAACAAGAGACAGAATATTTAGGAATGTCAGTGACAGCAACGAAGGGTAGAATGGAAAGTAATGCTTTAAAATCAGAGGTCTCAACAGCAACTAAACCTGATTGGCCTTGAAAATTAGAAGTCTGCCAATAACTAGACTCATTTAAATTCCTGGGATGCAAGACAGAAACCAGGAAAATGGAACAATCAACACAGCTGGGGGAGACAGGAACAAGACAGGGATGATGATCTGATTGTGGTTTGCTTCTTGTGTGGGCTGAGCCACTTTTGGGGTGGCCCTGGGGAGATTTGCACCTGCATCAGGGAGAACGGGCAGGTAGCCAGACCAAAGGAAGAAATCGCTGGCAGTCCTCAACTTGCAACCTTTTCGCCACTCTGGGCACGGCTTCTGCCGTGCCGTATACAACGGGGGTGGGGGTGGGGCACGGATCCCTTTAAGCAGAATGGATCTCTTCTGCGATTCAGAACTGCCCTTCCTCTTTTTTTTTTAGATTTCCCAGAGTTCAATTTGTAGTTAGGCCCCTTGTAAAACTTGCTGTCTCCTTCTTGCTCACACAGCAAATACTGTTTCAGTTTCCAAACAGCCCTCAACTCTCTCACACTTACAGGACTCTAGCCAGATGAATACCGAAGGATGCTGGTAGGCAGAGGTAGAATCCCACCCCCTTATTTTCCTCCCCCAAAACTAAGTCCGACCACATAGTTTCGCGGCGAAGCACGGGTATCCAGCTAGTTATTACTACAATTTGGGGGGAAGCCATTTAAAATGGGATTGGATAAAATACAATTTAAAATGATGGTGGAATAAAATACAATTTAAAATGAAATTGGAATAAAATACAATAATTTAAGATAGAGGTAAAATATGATAAAATTATATTCCGGTGTCACCCCTGCAATCTACTCCAATCAGTAAAATGTTTTGTCCATTGTGGGCGATCGACTTGATCAGAAGCACAGAAGGGGAGGGGTGGAGTGTCTCCCAATAACAGCCAGTCCTCGACTTACGACCACCATTGAGCCCAAAATTTCCATCGCTAAGCGAGACAGCGGTTACAGTGGCTTTTGCTTGATGTTACGATCTTTCAGCCTCCCCGCCCCCACGGTTGTTAAAGTGAATCATGGCAGTGGTTAAGTTAGTAGCCCGGTCATTAAGGGAATCCGGCTTCCCCGTAGAGTCTGCTTGTCGTAAGGGTCACTGAGACCCCTGTCTTAAGTATGAGTCGGTTGCTGACAGCCTGAATTTTGATCCCGTGACCCTGGGGTTGTTGCAATGGTCATACATGTAGAAAACGGTTGTCAGTTGCGTTGGAACTTTCAATGGTCACTAAACAAATTGTTGCAAGTGGAGGACTCCCTGTGCTGCCTGTTCAGCTGCTGACTCCAGGCTGCAAACTTTTGCATTTCCTGGTGGCCTCTCGTTCAGCCAAGGCCAGCACGTTTCTGCCAGCTTAGCAGGGCAAATATTCTGACACACCCTGTTAAAAGCAACACTCTCCCCACCTTCTTTCTAAAGCAGCTACTATTATTCCAGTTTGCTTATCTCCAACCCCTCCTGCTAGGATTAAGTTTAAAGTCCTCCCTTGGCTTCGGCCAAACACGTGACTAGTCCTCATGAAGGCCAGCCATCTATCATCCAGATAAGGCCAAAAAAAAACGTGATTCGGAAACTACATTACTTCCACTGAAATGCCACTCCTTCCCCTAAAGGAGAGCCGGCCGGCTTTAGGACCTCTGGACTTCAACTTCCAGAATTCCTGAGCTAGCAGGCAGCCAGTTTTTACAAAGAAATATCAGAGCAGGATTTCATATCCTAACCCAGAAGATTCTTAAGGTGACCATGAAGATAAAATCAGAGAGGTTTCTTTTAGGCCTAAGGGATAAGGAACTTGAAAAAATAAATGGAACTTAGAGGTTATACATATTGAAGGAGCGAGATTACACAAAAAACGGAAGGACCCTTCGATTCCCACAATGGATGAATGGCTGCAAAATGTGATGGAGTTAGCAGAGAGCCCTAAATTGACTGCTTTGATTGAAGAAAAGGACACAATTAATTTTGTTTTTATTTGGAAATCGCTTCTGGACTTTGTGCTTGAGGTGGAGAGGGAAAAAAAAAAACTTTGATTTTGGGTTTTGCTTAGATAAGTTTGGTGTTACAGAAATGGCTAGTATATATTATTATAAGGTAGAAGTAAGAAGTTGAGGTTTTGTGTTATTACTTTATTCTCCGGCACCAAAAGGGATCGAAAGTCAATGCTTTCCCTTGTCCTTTTCCCTCTCTATCCTATACTTTTCTCCCTTCCCTTTTTCCCCCCCTATTTTACCCTCTATTTTCATTTTACGTTATTGTATGTTAAACTAATACAAAATCTGAAGCACAAGGAATTCTGGGAGTCGAAGTCCACGGGTTGTACAGTGGCCGTAATTGCCCCTCCCTGCCCTAAAGGATTTTCTATCCTTTCCCAGTTCCATACCTTGGATTGATGGAACGGATGAGAACGTTCCCATATTTCCCAAGCCCCGGAGCTGGAACTGAGCTGGAATTTCCAAGTCCACAATGAGGCAATTCTGTTTGTAGCAATAACACTTATGCCAGGGTCCCCAAACTTGGCCACCTTCAGACTTTAAGACTTGTGGACTTCAAACTTGGCCACTTTAAGACTTGTGGACTTCAAACTGTACATGGTCGCAGCGCCCCAGAGGGGGTCACGTGATCTCCTTTTGCGACCTTCTGACAAGCAAAGTCAATGGGGGAAGCCAGATTCACTTAACAACCGGTTTACTAACTTAACAACATCAGTGATTCACTTAACGATGGTGGCAAGAAAGGCCGTAAAACAGGGCACTTAATTCACTTCACACTTAGCAATATAAATTTGGGGCTCAATGATGGTCATAAGTCAAGAACTCCCTGTAGTTCTGGTAGACAGATTCAGCTGCTTACTATATACTATTTTTACCTTGTGGCAGATTAAGTCAGACATAGGTTTCTATTATATAACAGTCCCTTGCTTCAGGATATCTGCAGGAAATATATATATATTAGGAATACGTTAAATGTAGATCCATCCTAGAAGCAAGGAGAAATTTCCTGACAGTGAGAACAATTCATCGGTGGAACGGAAATTGCCTCCAGAAGTTGTGGGTGCTTCATAACTGGAGGTCTTTAAGAAGAGACCGGACAGCCACTTGATCTGGATGGTATGGGGCAGTGGTGGCTAACCTTTTTGGGCTCCTGTGCCAAAAACTGTGCGCACGCTCACGTGCCAGCACCCAGAAGGCAATGCGCCTCCCCCCCCCACCCCCTTACCTGCACTGTGCCTCCCAGCTGATTTTCGGCCCATTTTAGGCCTTTTTTGGTCTCCCAGAGGCTTGAGGAAAACCTTTGCAGGCCGAAAAATCAGCCCGTTTCGTCACTTCTGGTATTTCCGGAAATACACAAAGTGATGAAACAGGCCCATTTTTTGGCCTGCAAAGGCTTTCCTCAAGCCTCTGGGAGGCCGAAAATCAGCCGGGAGGCATGCGCATGCGCAGTGAGGTAAGGTTGCCTGCCGCTCGCATGCCAGCACAAATGGCTCTGCGTGTCACCTGTGGCACACGTGCCATAGGTTCGCCATCACGGGTATGGGATCTCCTGCCTTGAGCAGAGGGGTTGGACTAGAAGATCTCTGATGCCCCTTCCAGACCTAGGATTCTATGATTGTATGTAACATTGGTTTCCAAATAATAGATTACAGGTATTCCTCCACTTACAATAGTTCAAAAAAAAAAGGTGACTTATGACCGTTTTTCACACTTATGACAGTTGCAGCATCTCCATGGCCACGGGATCAAAATTCGGCAACTGGCTCGTATTTATGACGGTCGCAGTGTCCCAGGGTCACGTGATTCCCTTTAGCAACCTTCGGACATGCAAAGCCAATGGGGAAGGGAGGCTCACTTAATGACCATGTAACTGACTTAACAATTGCAGTGATACACTTAACAACTGAGTTCCTAACTTAATAACTGCAAGAAAGGTCATAAAATGGGGCAAAATTGGCTCAACAATGGACTCACTTAGCAACAGAAATTTGAGGCTGAATTGTGGTTCCAAGTGGAGGACCACCTGTACTTAATGCTTAACGAACCGAATGAGTCCAGATGAATCAGACACCAAGTCTTGGAAGGAATTTATTGAATAATGAAATAAGAATATGTGATGAAATGGCAAATATGACAGATAAAAGCATAAGAATATAGTGAATAGAGAATAAGAAATAAAGAATTGTAAGGTATTATATAAAGAAGATAAGAGTATAATTAAAGAAAAGTAGAACAAGTTATATGAATTAAAATTGGACAAAATAAAAGTAAAAATATAAGAATATTTTTGAAAATCTATAGAAAATGGAAAATGCAATGATATGATAAGAAATTGAATATGTGAGATAGATATGTAATTATGGTCATATTTGTATGGAAATGTAAAAACCTGGAAACACACTGTTCACTAAAAGTGATGTAAAAGATTAAAAATAAAAAACTTTTTGGGAAAAAAAAAAGAAATCAAATCTTGCACGTGACAATTCTCTGGAAAAACTAAAAACAGCGTTGTGGTCCAGAAAGTGTCCACAGAGACATGTCTTCGCACAATTTGTGACGGCTTTTGTCTCAGCTACTGTTTCATACAGAGGATAAATGAGGAGAGAAACTTCAGGGGGTCGAAAGAAAAATCCCAAATTTTTTGCGTCGGCTTTCGCAACTCCTGAAAATGCCACATTGCACCAGTTTGGTGTAGGGCCTCCTGCTTGGGCAGGGGGTTGGACTAGATGACCTACAAGATCCCTTCCAACTCTGTTAATCTGTTAAAGGGAGATGAGAAATTAGGATTTATACAGGAGACCCATGCACTGATGGACAATGATAACCTTACAGCATCTATTTCTATTTTTTTTAAAAATGAAAAGCCGAAAAGCAGACCACCACCCCACCAAAAAGAATTATCTGCCTTTAATGGGCACAACCTACCTATTGTATCCCGAGGCCACTGGGGATCAAAGGAATTCAAAATGGCAACACGGGCCGTGAAAAGGCTGCCCACCTCAATGTACATGTGCCTGGCCTAATTCTCAGAGATACATAAAACAAAAGGCTTCTTGTTTGTCCCCACAAAGAAATTGTTGCCTTGCTTCCTTGGGAGGAAGTCTCTAAAATACGAATAAACTGTAATTATGTCTCTGCTCCATCCTCTTTTCTTTCTTTCTTTCTGCCAGCTTTGTTAGTTGTGTTTGTTTTAATCTCCCTCAAAGGTTACCAAGGGAGGAGCCCCGCAGACAGAGGGCAGCCATGGGCTCCGGCCCAAGAGGGAGATAGCAATTCCATCTTTTTCTTTCTTTCTTTCTTTCTTTCTTTCTTTCTTTCTTTCTTTCTTTCTTTCTTTCTTTCCTTCCTTCCTTCCTTCCTTCCTCCCTCCCTCCCTCCCTTCTTTCTTTCTTTCTATGTGTATATATATATATGTGTGTGTGTGTGTATATATACATATATACATATACATATCATATTTGTTTTCGTAGATTTTCACGGGTAAAGGTATGTAGGTCTTGGTGTGTTCGGGTCTTGTCCCGTGTAAGATTGAGAATACCTTGGCGTTTCGAGATCCCACTCGCCATCTTCAGGCTGGTGTCTTCGGCTTTGTGCTTCTGGGAGAGAAGAAGAATTCGTCCCAGAAGAACGAAGCTAAAGACACCAGCCTGAAGATGATCTCATCATGCCAAGGTATTCAATCTTACACGGACAAGACCATACATACTCACATATACACACACATATATATATATAAAGAGAGAGGGAGGGAGGGAGGGAGGGAGGGAGGGAGAGAGAGAGAGAGAGAGAAACTATGTGGTTGGGCTACCAGCATCCATGGGTATTCATCTGGCTAGCGGCCTGTCAGTGTGTGAGAGAGTTGAGGGCTGTTTGGAAACTGAAACAGTACTTGCAGTGTGAGCAAAGAGGAGACAGCAAGGAGCCTGGGCGTGGCTTAACTCAACTGTTCTGTACTAAAGCTGAAACTCCTCTCCTCTGCTTGTGTTTTGCATTTGGAAGAGATTTCTCTTCGGGTGGGGAGGGGGAGTAGAACTCCTTAGCATCAGAGCGTGTGAATAATAACAGTAATATAGGAAATACTCTAAATGCTCTGAGGGTCATTTGGAAAAATCCTTTCTTAGCGAGCACCAAGAGGAACATAAGAGCCACATTTCAAGTTTGCAGGCTTTACGGTCCTTTCTGATTCCATTCCACTATTTCTTCAATACTAGTGTGAACTCTTGTCCCATGGCACGTTCCCCTGTGGTGAGTTGGTCATGCCGAGGTCTTTCTAACTAGAAATTGCATCCTAAGTTTAATTCTTTTAAAGGCTGTTTTGATTTTAAAATGATGCATAATTGGGAATCTGGGCTTGCTACAAAGCAAAGCCCCTTCTAACATAGACACCAGCACTGATGATGTTGCCTAGTTGGGTCATGAGACGGCTGCAAGGGAATCACCAAGCTCAGACAGCCCCAAGGACCCCATAGTCGTCATCCTCCTCCTCCTCCTCCTCCTTCTCCTCCTCCTCCTCCTCCTCCTCCTGCTGCCCACTGCCAGGTTTGAATCGGTGCCAATGCTCACCTGGCATGGGAGGTAAAAAAAAACCTACCAGGGACCATAGGAAGCACCTGCTGGGTCTAGAAGATCAACGCAGCAACGTTTGGAGAAGGTCAAAGTCACTCAACCTTCCAAATATCAATTTAAAAATCCCTTTTTATGACCCACAATCCCTTAACTGGGGGTAGAGTCGGGGCTGGATGGAGCTGAACATTTACTGATCGGATGCCCTTCCTGACACCACACCGAGTTCACAGCAGATATCAACAAAGGAGAATACAAGACAAATTCCTTGTGTGTCCAATCACACTTGGCCAATAAAGAATTCTGTTCTGTTCTGTTCTGTTCTATTCTATTCTACAGGAAGTCCTCAACTTACAACAGTTGATTTACTGACTGTTCAAATTTACGACGGCACTGTAAAAAAAGTGACTTTTTTTACAGTTACAACCTTTCTAGTAACTCCACGATCACCTGATCAGAATTCAGGCGTTGGGCATTATGACCGTCGCTGTGCCCCAAGGCCACGTGGCCACAACTTTTTGAGTCAATGGGGAAGCCAGATTCACTTAACAACCAGGTGACTAACTTATTAACTGCGGTGATTCACTTAACAGTGATGGCAAGAAAGGTCGTAAAAACGGAGCAAAACTCACCGAACTAACGCCTCACTTAACAACAGAAATCTAGGGCTCCGTTGTGGGGGTAAGTGCAGGACCACCTCCATTGCTTCCTTCCAAGTGTGTCCACCAGGCCAAAAGGCAACTGATCTGGCCAGGGGAAGGTGCCCAACTCCGGCGATACTCTTGGAGCAGCCGTGCCTCAACACCCCTGTGGAAGAAGACGACGTGTTTCCCCCACTTACCTTCCTCCACATCATTGCGGCTGGCAGCCTCCAAAAGCTGGACGTTTTCAGGGAAGACCACCTTCCTCTCCTTGGTGGCCCTGCGCCTCTTCTTCTCCCCTTTAGCCCTCTTGCCCTGCACGTCCTTCTCAAACTGCGCCCACTTCTTCAGCTGCTGGGTGCGGCGCTTCTGGGCATGCTTGAGCCGCTCCTGGGTGCCCATGCGGGCCACCGCCGACATCTCAGCCAGCAGCTCCAGGTGGTCTGCCATGCTTGGCCAAAGGCAGGGGCTCACCTGCGACTCGTGGGTAAAAGCATTTGGAAATGATGGGTTGGGAGGGCAGGGACAGGGGGGCGTGGGAGCCAAAATCTCTCTCTCTCTCTCTCTCTCCCTCTTTCTCTCTCCCTCTTTCTCTCTATCTCTTTCTCTCTTTCTTTCTCCCTCTTTCTGTCTCTCTTTCTGTCTCTCTCTCTCTCTCTCTCACCAAGAACAACTCTTCAGAGGAGCCTAGCAAGAAGACGGAGGTACCCGGGCCGGTCAAAGTGTATCTTCCACAAATTTCGGAGACCGCTGGTTTTTAATGACTCCAGGGAGCCTCTCCGCAGGTGGTGCCGACTCTTAACAAGGTGAGCTGCACCTTTCTGGCCTTCCTCATCCAGGCAGGGGCTGTGGAAATGGGTACCCAGGAAAAGAAGGGTTGGTGAAGCACTCTGGCTGCCCACCTAAGGCAGGGCGAGGGGCTCCAGCTGACGTAGGGAGGGCGGCTGCTCAGCCCGTCTCCTCCATGCTCCAAGGACCCCCAAAGGCATCTCCCCACTGGGGAAGAAAGCAAAGCATCAATCCTTCATTCGCTGCTGTCAAGAGTTTAATCCTCGGCCCGGCCCCCCCCCAAGCAGCAAACTCCTGCGGAGTCCAGTCGTTGCCAGGGAGCTGAGTTCCCAGGTGTCCCCGGGGGGGGGAGGGGGCTCCTGATTCTGACGGCGGTCCCGGCTTCTTTGCAACACTCCTCCGGTGTCTCCTCTGCTGTCCCTAAATGAGGACTTCAGATCCCTTTGAACTGTTGTCAGACTCCTGAGACTGGCCCAGAGCGCCCCCCCTCCGCCAGACCGGAGCCCACGGCAGGACGTGGCCACGGCTGCATCTTCTTCTTCCAAGCAGAGCCCACGGCTGGCCGTCCGTTCCAAGCCTTCCTCCGTCCCGACCCGGCAGCTGCTTCACAACCAAGTCCTTGACGGGGCGGTTTCGCTCTCCTTCCCCCGCAAGGCACGGGCTCTCCACGCCTCTAGCAACCGAATTAACCAACAAGGATGTGTAAACAAACTTAAAGCTTCCGGCAACCTTCCTCGAAGCCGTGGATTGCTTTCAACGGAGCTCTTTCACTCCAGCTGCTCCGGAGCACCGCAGGAGGAACCGCTCAACGGCCCGGCCAGCTGGCTGGCTGGCTAGGGGGCTGGGGAAAGCCCTGTTGGCTGGAGACTCCTCCCCCCTTCGTTACTGGGGCGCTGGGCTGAGCTTCCCGCTGCCGCCTCCAGCCAAGGGCTGCCTGGAAAGTCCTGCAGCAGAAGAGGAAGAAGGAAGCCGATCAGGCAGGGCTTAAGAGGCTGCCACACACCCAGAAACACCTAAGCCCCCTCTGGGCCAGACCAACCGGCAGGCTCTTGCCCTGCCTTCCTCCAGGATTTAGCCCACAGCCAGAGTGGAAGCCACTGACTTGGAGGTAACCCAGAGCAGATCAGGTTACGGAAAGAGGGAGGAGGGGGCTCTGTTCAGCCCTGGCTCCCCTCCTGTTCAGGCAGGGACCCCCTTCCCTCTCCTTCCCATTTCCCAGCATCTGCATCCTCCCCTACCTAATCCCCCTGGGAGGGACTGACCTTGCCTTGGGACAAATAGCAGGGAGAGTTGAGGGAGAGACAGATGAAGGGCTTAGGGGCAAAACTGTCAATGATTTAAGTGCCTGAGATTTAAGTGCCTGAGTAGGGACAGCAGATTGGCCCAGAGAAATAGCAGGCTTCGGCTTGTTTCATTTCATTGTTTTTTTATTGTAAATTTGCTCTGTTTTAATGTTCGCCGCCCTGAGTCCTTAGGGAGTAGGGCGGCATACAAGTCAAATAAATCATCATCATCATCATAGAATAACAGGAGTTGGAAGAGACCT
Organism: Naja naja; assembly: GCA_009733165.1. NCBI lineage: Eukaryota > Metazoa > Chordata > Lepidosauria > Squamata > Elapidae > Naja > Naja naja. The sequence goes on along the minus strand of CM019150.1, from coordinate 222,144,943 downwards.
CGGAGGCCTTCTAGTCCAACCCCCCCCCTTGCTGAAGCTGGAGACCCTACTGAGACAAGTGGCTGTCCAGTCTCTTCTTAAAAGCCTCCACTGATGGATCACCTACAACTTCCGAAGGCAACTTTGCTTCCACTGGTTAATTGTTCTCACTGCCAGGAAGTTTCTTCTTAATTCTAAATAGCTTCTCTCCTTGACTAGTTTCCACCCACTGCTTCTTGTCCTGCCCTCAGGGGCTTTGGAGGGTTGTCCTCCTTGTCTTTATAGAAACCCCTTGGATATTGGAAGACTGATATCCTGTCCATCCCCCCCCCCCAGTCCTTCTTTTCATTAAACCAAACATACGCAATTCCAGCAACTGTTCCTCAGATGTTTCAGCCTGCGGAGTTGGCTCGGGAATTCCGGGAGTTGAGGTTATAAAGTCACCGTAATTGCCCACCCCTGATCTAAACCAAAACTTTTCTGGACCAAGTCAGAAGAATCTCAGAATTCCCAAACATTCCTGCTGGTCAAACTCCACCTGAATTTGGGTTCCTTCAGCAAATTTCCCTCCAGGGCTGAAATGACTCCTCCAGAAAGAATGCTTTTGCTCCAAGCCATCTCTTGCTTCCCAGGCTGCTCCATACCCTCGCGCACCAATTTCCTGCCAAAAGGCATCCAACTAAGCAAGACTCTTTGACTATCTTTTGCCAGCAAAGCTGCTTTAAAAACTGGAGAAAAGGCACAAAGCCATTTCAGTCCCCACTAAACAGGCTAGGAACATACACGGTCTGCCTCTGCGCTGCATGTTCTGGAAGGACAACATTGCAACAATCACAAGTCCTGCTAAAGCCTTTCCGAGTCGAATGTTGACCTCAACGGCAGAGCGCTGATTTCATCAGGGGGGCAAAAAAACATACAGGAAGTCCTTGACATACGACCACAAGGAGCCCCATGTTTACCTTACTAAGTAAAACATACGTCAAGTCAGCCTTGCCCCCCTTTTCCACCTTCCCTGCCACCGTTGTTAAGTGAATCTGGCTCCCCCCATTGACTTCGCTTGTCTCAAAAGGGGATCACGTGACCCCGAGGACACTCTGACCGTCGTAAATATGAGTCAGTTGCCAAGTGTCCAAATGCTGATCATGTGACCATGGGGATGCTGCAACGGTCGTAAGTGTGGAAAAAAAGGTCCTAGGTCCCTCTTTTCAGTGCTGTTGTTATTGTTCCAAAGGTGGTTTTTTTTTTCCAAGAGCCAACTGGACTTTCTGGGTTTTCCTTTTGAAGATGTCTCGCTTCTCCTCTAAGAAGCTTCTTCAGCTCTGGCTGGATGGTGGGGAATGGAAGGATTGATGCTCCTTGCAGACGCAGCTGGTCATTTGAATCCTTTCTGAGAGTCCTTGAGGCCGCTTGGAGGTTTATCTGGGTCCTCAGGGTCACCTGAGCGGTGGAAATGGTTCCTGTAATCTGCAATTTTTTTTCTGGAAATCTGTTCCTACTCCCACACCATTTGAATGGGTGTTCCTCCCAAATTGTATAGCTGAAACTCCAGGGGAAAAATTGCAGATTACAGGAACCATTTGCACCACTCTGGGGACCCCAACGACACAGCTAAACCTCCAAGTGGCCTCAACGACTCTCAGAAAGGCTGCAAATGACCAGCTGCCTGCAAGGAGTATCAATCCTTCCATTCCCCACCATCCAGTCAGAGCTGAAGAAGCTTCTGGGATGAGAAGTGAAAGGTCTTCGAAAGAAAAACCAGAAAGTCCAATTGCCTCTTGGAAAAAGCACCTTTGGGACACTAAATGAATGGTTATAAATTGAGGACTACCTGTTACATGGCTGGGGAGTTCCTGTTAAAGGTGGCCTAGATACATTTTAAATCATTACAAATAAATATTGCTCCAGAAACTGGAGGCCTGCCCTGCTGTCTCACTCCACCCTGCATCTCTCAAGAGCCAGGAAGCCAGCACATAACCCCTAGCCAGCATCATCTACGTATCTACCACCTCACCAATTGGCCACCAAAATCTGCCCAGACTCACTTGGGGCACAAGGGCTCAGGAGGATGTAAAAATTCCCCTTTCTTTCTCCAATGACCACCATCTAGCTGGGGTTTAACACGCTGATCGCACACCAAACCACTCTTAGTCCAACCGCGATAAAACCAGGATTCCTTATAGCCAGAACAGCTTACAGCTTAGCCTGTAATTAAAGCAAGCTACAACAACTAAACCTGACCAAGCTAAACTGCAGAGCTACCACAGGAATTCCACACCGAGCAATTCTAGATTTCCAATTTTAAGAATGTAATCGTACTCGGTTGCCACATAATCAGCTTACTGGAAAATGTTTTGGGAAAGTTCCTGATAAAAACTTCCCCATGAGCAAAGAGGGGAAAATTAGGGATTTCTAGTCACAGCAGAGAAGGGGTGGGATTAGCACTCTGCATAGCTCCTGGAGCTCTAAGTGGACTAACAAAAGCAAACAAAGAAGTTTTATATGCAAACAAAAGCCATTTGCACGATCTGTGGACGTTACAACACTGAGTTTTGCTACCAGAAAAACCCAGACAAATTGATGCTGGTGCATAATTTCCTAAAACATCACATGCATAACAATGAGTATATGCAATACCAATTACCTGAATTCTGGGGAAACATTGGGGCATGTTTCTGACACTGTTTTGCCAATACTGAGAGCTTCCAGAAACAATGAGGCAGATACAATAGAACCGCTTCTGGCCACACAAACAAATCGGGTTCCGACCCAAAAAATTCACTAATTTTTTGAATCTGGTCACAAATACGTACTCGGATGGCGATCTAACAGGACCCCTGACCCAGGAATTCCCGAAGACGAAACATCAGAAGAAGATGAAATCACCTAAGTTATGGAATGAATTATGGTTGTGACCATTGTATGGTTAAATTAAACCGAGACACCCAGTTTCTATATTCTGCTCCAGGTTCACGGAATCAATGCGAACGCAATCAAAGTTGCCTCTGAGGGGTCCTCGGCCCTCTCTGAGCTTGGTGGGCTTCTTGCAGATGTTTCATTACCCAAGTAAGTGATGACATCAATGCTAGAAGGGAACAAGGTTGGGGAGCGGAGGAGGAAGAGGAAGACTGTGGGGTCCTTGGTGCTCTCTAAGCTTGATAGTTGCATACTTTTCATTACACAAGCTAGCACTGATAACGTGACGTAGATGGGTCATGAAATGTCTGCAAGAAAACCACCAACCTCAGAGAGCACCAAGGACCCTACAGTTCCAGTCCTCCTCCCCCTCCTCCTCCTCCCTGCAAATCTCACTCCCTTCTAGCACTGATGATGTTACCTAGTCGGGTAGTGAAACGATGAAACATTTGCAAGAAAATGACCAAGCACAGAGAGGACCAAGGACCCTACAGTTCCAGTCCTCCTCCTCCTCCTCCTCCTCCTCCTCCTCCTCCTCCTCCTCCTCCTCCTCCTCCTCCTCCTCCTCTCCACGAAGCCCACTCCCTTCCAGTATAGGTGGCGTTCCCTAGCTGGGCAACTGCATACATATCCATGAAGCCACTGCAAATATGAAGGCCCCAGACCACCCTCAGCCTCCCGCTCACTGCAGGGGAAAGCCCCCCTCCCCCAGGATTGCTGGTGCCACAGTCAGGCCTGAGAAACAGCTGGCGAACCAAGAAGCCCTCAAGCAGATCTCCTGTTCTGAGGATTAGCCCAACCCCGAGCCAAGCTCACTGGAGTGGATTTGCAACAGGAGTTCCAGGGCCTGAGAGCAACCATCGGGAGTGGCCTTCAAATGCAAGACTCCCCCACCCACAAAAAAAAGAGTCCTACCTCTGTGCTCGCCCTCTGTTGCTCCTCGCCGCCCTTGGTCTCCTTCGGAAGCCAAGGGACCAATGCCCAGGAGCCCTTCCCGCTTCACAAACCCTGGAGTTGGCAACAATGGAAAAGCCACGGAGGCTGCCCTCCTCCTCTCCCAACCAACCTGTCAGGCGGTGGCTGCAGCATTCCTGCTGCCCCATGCCGTGCTGGGGCACCCACCCACCCACACAACCTGCCTCAGGTGAAATGCGCTAGGCAGGAACTCCCCGGCTCTTCCTGGAATCAGGAATGCGAAGAATTTGGCCAGAGCTGGAGCAACCCAGCGAGAGAGAGAAAGAGGGAGGGAGGGGGGGGAGAGAGAGAGGAGAGAGGAGAGAGTGGAGAGAGGAGAGTGGAGAGAGAGAGGAGAGAGAGAGAGAGAGAGAGCTTTCCATTCTGCAAGGAGAAACCAATATTTACTGGGCTTGCAGGTGGGGGGGGGCAGCAGGCTCCTTCTTCTTCTAGGCCAGGTGGTCCACACAAGAGAGGGAGGGGGAGGGAGGGAGAGGCTGGCCAAGTCACCCAGCCTGCCTAAAGCGAAACTAGAACTCCCAGTTTCTCTGAGTTTAGCCCGGTGCCTTGACCACTAAGACCTTGGCAACAGAAATTCCCACCTCAATTACTGTCTACGGAGATTCTCCGTCCTCCAGGTCCTGGTTGTCTCAAAGGTGCTTTTTTTTCCCCCAAGAGGCAACTGGACTTTCTGGTTTTGCTTTGAAGACATTTCCCTTGTCATCCCAGGAGCTTCTTCAGCTCTGACTGGATGGTGGGGAACGGAAGGATTGATGCTCCTTGCAGACAGCTGGTCGTTTGCATCCTTTTAGAGGGCCGTTGAGGTCACCTGGATGCAGTGCAAATGAATTGAAATGACCAGCTGTCTGCAAGGAGCATCAATCCTTCCGTTCCCCACCATCCAGTCAGAGCTGAAGAAGCTCCTGGGATGAGAAGCGAAAGGTCTTCAAAGCAAAAACAAGGAAGTCCAATTGCCTGCTGAAGAAGCACCGTTGGGACTCAATTACCGTCACTGAGGATTACCTGTAGTACTGCTGAGCCAGCTGCTTACCTGCCTCGTTCCTGTACATCGTGTTCTCCCTATCTCGAAGTGCAGTTTCCTGCATTTCTCCCCACTGAGCGGTGTTTTCTTAGCTCGAGTCCAACGTTCAGGTTTATCCAGATCCGTTTGAATCCTGAGACTGCCTTCTGAAGAATTAGCAAACCTCCCATTCAAAGCAAGCACTTTTCGGGGCGAGGCCTCTGGTCTCTTTTGCATCAAAAACATAGCCCGGTTTGAACCCCCCGCCCCTCCATCTCTTCTTCAGAAAAGACCCAAAGTGGCCCAATATGCACAGGGGTGGGATTCCAGTTTCTTAACAACTGTTAAGAAACCCTTAACAGGTTCTGTTCTGTGGGTGTGGCCTAATTTGTGGGTGTGGCTTGGTGGTCACGTGACTGGCTAGGTGTGGCTTGTATGTAAATATTGTAAATATTTATGTAAATATTTAATTTTTTATCTAAAAAAGAGCAACTTTTACCCCAAATCAGGCAAAGCAGGCAGGCAGATTGAGTTGCTCACAGAATCACAGATTCACTTAGAGATCTATTCTTCTGCAATCTGCTACCTGAGTCTGTCACATAAAATTTGCTTGCAAGCAAACATAAAATTTGCTAGCAAGCAAACTCACAAAATTAACTCACAACACACCATGTATATAAATATTGATTTTTTTTATTAAAAAAGAACTTTTACCCAAAATCAGGCAAAGCAGGCAGCCAGATTGAGTTGCTCACAGAATCACAGATTCACTCAGAGATCTATCTATCTGCAACCTGCTACCTGAGTCTGCACTGAAAAATAGAAGCTTCAGTCCTAAGGAAGATTCAGCTCTGCTTTTACATTAGCTAGAAAGCAAGAAATCCAACGGTTTCCTGCTTTCTAGCTAATCTAAATCTCCCGGCACAGCAGAACAGCTGATGGTCGGAGGGAAAAAAAAGGAAAAATAGCAACTTAGCAGGCAAGTTTGATGGCACACATACCATGTAAGGAGTGAGTGGGTGGGGAGGGGAGGAGCCAGCCAGTGGCGCAATTTGCCAGTTCTCCAAACTGGGCAGAATCATAACAACCGGTTCTATAGCACCAGTCCAACCAGGTAGAATCCCACCCCTGAATATGCAGCGTGCCAGACCTCCCTCCTCTGGGCATCCGTTCCACCCATTGGCAAGTGCGAGAGCCTGTTTGTGTCAGCCTTCCCAGGTAGGAAACTCATCCAAATGAGCTGACATTACTTTATCGTAAGACTATAGCAGGGATCTCCAAACTAGGCCCACCTTAAAGACTTGTGGACTTCAACTCCCAGAATTCCTCAGCCAGCATGGGGGGGGGCTCATGGCTGACTTGAGGAATTCTGAGAGGTGAAATCTGCAACTCTTAAAGGGCCATGTTTGGAGACCCCTGTACAAATCTTCTACTCATCTTCTTTTCCCCCAGGGTACTCCTGAGAAACTAGGAAACATCCCTTCTGAGCTTCAGAACCGACTGGGCAGCCATTTGTGTGAAGTGGTGTCAGGTCTCATCTTGAGCAGAAGGTTGGACTAGAAGACCTCCAAGGTCCCCTTTAACTCTTGTTATTTTGTTCTACTTTTCTTCCTCTTATCCATTATGCAGCTGCGGGCTGTGAATTCTCTTATCTGGCCATTCCCAAGATCATCCCCACGTACCATTACAGCAGGGCTGTCCAAACCTGGCAACTTTAAGACTTGTGGACTTCAACTCCCAGAATTCCCCAGCCAGCATGGCTGGCTGGGGAATTCTGGGAGTTGAAGTCCACAAGCCTTAAAGTTGCCAGGTTTGGACAGCCCTGCGTGACAGTTTTACAAGCCCACATAAACCTGGCTGCCTAGTAAAGCTTAATTGGTGAAATAATAAATATTGGTTCTGTTCCAAGCCAGCAGCCTATTTGCCTCCTGCGAAATCTAGACACAGCCTGGCTCTCCTGCCTCCAGAAAGGCACTTCCTTTGCTTGTCTCTGTCTTCAGTTACCTGGTCTAAGCCCCTCCCATTGTTCTTGGCAGAGGTAGAATAAGGACACCTGTGGGGGAAACCACAGCTTCCGGGTGTCAGGAACACCTCCTTAAGGTAAGGAATTCTGCACAGCGGCCCAGACCTGAACTGCTCCTCGCTAAATTTGCCAAGCAGAAAGAACCGGTTGGCGATGGAAAGATCTAAGGTTTCGGGTTCAGCTGTTAAACTCTGCCTAAGCACCTGGAAATAACTTCTGTCACCTGGAAACAACCTGCCAGGAAGAGCGGCCCTAGAGATAAGTGGAGGGGCGAACTATGTAACTTACTCCTCCGAGCAGCTCAGGGGGAAAACTACTTTAAAAAAAAAACGTCATAAATAAAGTGGCAGGCTAAAGCAGTGAACTGGGGACAAGCTACCTTCAAAGGGAGAAAACGAAAAGCCACATAACGCAGGTAATTCTGGGAGTAGCTCCTGAGGGCTTGGATAATTAAGCTTCCGGGGCCGTCCCCAACACGGGGAAGAGCAAATTGGGAATGTGCCAAACTTCTGGGCAAAACCTGGTCAGAGAAAGCCGAAAAGGCAAGGCCCACAAGGCCAAAGATCAGATGCTCGAATCTCATCATCCCCATTTACAGTTTCAACACCTTGAAAAACTCTGGGCGACAATAGCAACAGCATTTATATACCACTTTATAGTGCTTTACAGCCCCCTCTAAGCAGTTTACAGAGTCAGCATACTGCCCCCCCACTATCTGGGTCCTCATTTTATAGACCTTGGAAGGATGGAAGGCTGAGTCAACCTTTAGAAGCAAGCAAGGGAGGGAGGGAGGGAGGAAGGGAAGGAAGGGAAGGGAAGGGAAGGAGGGAAGGGAAGGGAAGGAAAGGAAAGGAAAGGAAAGGAAAGGAAAGGAAAGGAAAGGAAAGGAAAGGAATAGCACTTAAGACTTATATGCTGCTTCCCAGTGCGCTCTAAGCAGTTTACAGAGTCAGCCTCTTGCCCCCAACAATCTGGGTCCTCATTTTATGGACCTTGGAAGGATGGAAGGCTGTCAACCTTTAGAAGCAAGGAAGGGAGGGAGGGAGGGAGGGAAGTAACCACAAGGATGAAAGGCTGAGTCAACCTTGAGTCTGGTGGGATTTGCACTGCCAAATTGTAGGCAGCTGGCTGCAGCAGAAGTAGCATGCAGTGCTGCACTCTAGCCACTGCGCCACCAAGGCTCCCTTGCAACACCACCCCCTGTAATGTCCGAATAATAACCTTCCTGCCTCTGGCCAAGGACCAGAAGGCAGCTGGCGCCTCAGTTTCTGGCTGGGAGAGAGGTGGGCAAAGGAAGGGAGAGGGGCACGATGCCACCCTGAGTAAAAAGCCCATTTCGCAGCCTGGATACGGCCAAATCACAAACAGCAAAAGGGATTATTGTACAGAGGTAGTCTTCGACTTTCAACCACAATGGAGCCCAAAATATCCGTGGCTAAGCAAGACAGTTGTTAAATGGCTTTTGACCCGCTTTACGATTTTTCTGGCTGCAGCTGTTAAGTGAATCACTGCAGTTGTTGAAGTTAGTCACACAGCCGTTAAGTGAACCTGGCCTTCCCCATGGCCTTTGCTTCTCAGGAGGTCACAAAAGGGATCACATGATCCCAGGACCCTGCGACCATCGTGAGTATGAGCCAGTCGCCAAGCGCCTGAATATTGATCATGTGACCGTGAGTGGAGATGCTGTGGCGACTGTAAGCATGGGGGAACGGCCATGCGTCCCTTTTTTCAGCGCCACTGCAACTTCAGTCACTAAAAGGACGGTTGCAAGTCAGGGAGTACCTGCATTTAAGGGACCAAGAAAGCCATGCCTGCACCAGAAACAAATATGTGGCTCCTATACCACAAACAGCAAGCGCACCAAAACTGTTGCCTCTTCTATCTCATGCAGCGATAGAAGCCCTGGTGGCGCAGTGGTCAGAGTGCAGTACTGCAGGTTAATTCTGCCCACTGCCAGCAGTTCGATCCTGACCGGCTCAAGGTTGACTCAGCCTTCTGTCCTTCCGAGGTTGGTAAAATGGGGACCCAATATGCTGACTCTGTAAACTGCTGTAAAGCACTGTAAAGCGGTATATAAAGTCTAAGTGCTAGTGCTATTCGCCAGCCCGGTTCCCCCCCACACACACACACAAAGCCTTGGGACACAACCCATCGGTATTGTAGCTCTCCACCAAATCACACCTTTTCCTCAGGTACCATTCTGTTCAGGGGGGTGGGGTGGAGAACCAGCCACTGCCCTTTGGTTTTAATTTTTTTATTAGCTTATCAGATATAAAATACAGAAATGCAAAGGAAAATGAGAATAATGGGGAAAAAAGGAAAAGAGAAGGAAAAGAAGAGTAAGGAAAGGGAAAGAAAAGGGAAAGCTTGACTTTTTATTCTTTTCGGTGCAGTAGAATAGGGTAATAACATACAACCTCCACTTTTTCCTTTTGCATAATAATATATGCTAGCCATTTCTGAAACAATTGACCTATCTCATCAGCAAAACCAAAGTTGCCTTTTTTTTTCATCTCAAGCACAGAAGCAGTTGCCAAATAAAAACCAAACTGTTCTTCTTTTCTTTAATCAAAGCAGTCAATTTTTGCCCCCTCTGCTAACTCCATCAGATTTTGCAGCCATTCGTCCATTGTGGGAATCAAAGTGTCCTTCCATTTTTGGGCATAGAGTGTTCTTGCTGCTGTCAGCATGCCTATAACCTCAGCCACTGCTCTTTGGAGCCTCTTCAAGCTATTCAACCCCACAATCTGAACAGCTCGCCCAAAGGGGAAAGGATCTCTTAAGAACAACTGCTCCAAACCCAGGAATTCCAAGTTGGCCTGAAGACAGGAAGCAGAGAACCATGAAGCAGTCCAGAACAGAGGAGCTCCTGACCCAGGGAAATGCTGACAGAAAGAGAGAGAAGCAAAGCAGTGTAAGTTGCCAACACACACCCAACAATGGCTGGTATGTTTACAAGAGGCTGTTTGCAGGCTGCTAGAGAGGAAAAACAGACAGAGCCATTAAATCATGCTTGCCAAGGGATCAAGCAATGTATAATCAGCTAAAATGGAATTGCTTGAAAAGGGGAAAAAGGGTTTTCTAATGATACTTTTGCGGAAAGAAAACAGTATAATTATACCAGTATAATTTAAGAACGTTCCAAAAACTTACATCTGCTAAATATAAATAAGGGCTTCACCCATATTTCAGAATTGCCAAGAAGAGCATAAAATCAACTAGTCAAAGGATGAAACCCCATGCATTATCTCAGCAGAGATTTGGGATATTCTACTAAAATATTTTGTACTGATTACACCAGAGTGCTCTAAGATCTCTATTAGTAAACCAGTGACTATTCATAAGCTCCTGCAGAAGACCCTTTGGTGCTTCGCACACACTTGTGAGTCTGGCCTCAGCACACGGGCCCAATCCCTGCAGGTGTGTTTTGCAAATCTCAGCTCCCTCCAGCCCTAAGTCAGTAACATTGCCTGGGGGTCCCTCCAGCCCACCGATAGCCAACTGGAGAGATCCAAGCCTGCTAAGGAAGGGTCAGCCCTAGTAGGAGCTTGGATTGTTTGGGGAGGGGTCACTTCCTCAAGCAGGGGTTGGACTAGAAGACCTCCAAGGTCCTCTCTGTCTCTGTCTCTCTCTCTCTATCTAGAGGAGGGAGAGAGGGAGAAAGAGAGATGGAGGGAGGGAGGACAGAGAGAGGGGGGGATAGGGATGAGGTAGAGGTAGAATAGAATAGTTGGAAGGGGCCTTGGAGGTCTTCTAGTCCAACCCCCTGCTCAGGCAGGAAACCCTATACCATTTCAAACAAATGGTTGTCCAATCACTTCTTAAAAACTTCCAGTGTTGGAGATACCAGAAATTTATATATCATTCTATCATTTGTTCATCATTCAGGTAGATAGATAGATAGATAGATAGATAGATAGATAGATAGATAGATAGATAGAGCCATCCATCCATCCACCCACCCATCCACCCATCCATCCATCCATCCATCTATCTTGTGGTAAGGTAGGTGGCCAATAAATTTAAATAAATTTGGAGGCGTGACCACCAGGAAACCCGGCTGGGGTGACTCCCTCATACCAGAGCCCACTCTCCGGCCCATGGGGCTGAGCCTCTCTCCTGCATCTCTCCTGCATCCCCCTCTCCTGCATCCCCATTAGCAGCAGCACAAGGGCAGGGGGATGAGAAGGGTGGTCTTCTGCCAGTCCAGACTGGCGGGATCTCCTGGTGCTCTCATCCATCTGCCCCATCTGCCCCTCACACCACTCTGGAGGGAGGGTGGGTCTTGGACTACACCCTCCATCATCCAAGCACCTCCTTTCCTTTCAGACCAGTGCTGGCTGGGGTTGTTGGGAGTGATGGCCAAGAGGGAATGGGGAAGGTCCGTTTACCCTCCTCAGGGGGAGAATTCCGGGGCCCCCTCGGCCCGCCCGCCATCAACAAGGCCAAAGGCGCCCACTCCCCAGAAAATCTGAGACTCCTCCCCTCACCGAGTGACCCCATCCCTGAGCTCCAGGCCCCTCGAGGGAGACCCCCCACTCACTCCCACCGTCCCACCGCCTCGCCTCGCCCTCCCTCACCGCGGCTCCACGCCGGCCTTCCCCCGAGGCGCGCGTCTCCCGTTAGGCCCGGCATCGCCGCCATGGCAACCAGCCACACTTCCGCCTCAGGCCGGAAGTGGGAGGCTTTTTCCTCGCCGCCCCCATATTGAGTCAAGTCAAAAAGGCTCAAGGAAGCCCGAGACGGGCAGCGATTGGGCTGCAGAACCGCGGGTGGGCGCCAGATGGCGACAAAGCGGAGTTGTCCACCTGAAGCTGTTCTCTGGCTGAGTAAAGCGGAGGATGATGGAAGTTGTGGCCCCAGACATCTGGAGGGCATCAGGATGGTTGGCGACTCGGCCTCTTAGCTGCTGAGCTGCACGGAGAAAGCCATAAGGATTCCCCAAGGAATCCACAGTGGAGCTTGGTAAATGGATTTAAAAGGCCCAATTTGTGCTTGGGAAATCTAGAACAGAACGGAACATGGGAATAGACTACACTAGATCAGTGGTTCTTAACCTTTTTGAAAGAATCGCCCCCTTGAGCCATTGAGGAAGTTGTCATCGCCCCCTCCCCAACATAACCGCCTGCCACCTCTTAGCGTCCCCAAGGGGCCAGCAGAGGGGCGCTAAGAGGCGGTAGGGGGCGCTCGAGGCCAGCCCTGCAGGTTCACCCACTGACTGTAGTAACGCTCTGGAGCCGGAGCCTCCAATGTGGAAGCAGTGACGCTGCTATGTGCCACCGTCGATTCGACGATTGCCCCCTGCCACCTCTTAGTGTCCCAAGGCCAAGGGGGCCAGCAGAGGGGCTAAGAGGTGGCAGGGGGCATTCGAGCGCGGCCGGCCCTGCAGTTTCACCCATTTTGGTGCCAGCCCGAGTGGTGCTACAGTCAATGGGTGAGCCTGCAGGGCCGACGCTTGAACACCTCCCCTGCCACCTCTAGCCCCAAGGGGCCAGCAGAGGGGTGCTAAGAGGCTGCAGGGGCAGTGTGTCGACGCGCCATGGTGGCACGTAACATGCCACTGTTCATTGATGTGCTGGCTCGAGAAGTGCTAGTCAATGGGTGAACTGCAGGGCCGGCACCTAACACCTGCCGCTCTTAGCTTCCTCTGCCAGCCCCCTTGGGGATGCTAAGAGGTGGCAGGGGGCGTTCGAGGAACCGGCCCTGCAGGCTCACCCCATTGACTGTTGTACTGCACCTGAACCTCAATACAGCAGCATGTTGGGAAAAGCTGCCACCACCGCTTTCCCAAAGTGCTGCCGCTCTTGCATTCTGTCTGTCCATCCATCCCTAACCCTTACCCTAACCCTGTTTGCCTGCCTGCCTTCCTGCCTATCTACCTATCTACCAATATAGATATATATATCTCTCTCCCAATATATCTCGCTCCATCACCCCCATATCGCCCCTTTTCATTCCATCCGCCCCCTGAAAACCAAAATCACCCCTTGGGGGGCGATATTGCCCAGGTTAAGAACCACTGCACTAGACCAGGCCAGAACAGAACAAAACACAACAAAATAGAATGCTACATCACCTGTAAAGTCATGGAATCAATTATTAACCAATCCATTATCCACTTAGAGACAAACAGCCTACTCTCTAATAAACAATTTGGTTTCAGGAAAAAAACTATCCTGTAATCTGCAACTCTTACACTGCAAAAACATATGGACTACACAACTCGATCAGGGCAAAGCAATAGACGCAATCTATATAGACTTCTGTAAAGCCTTTGATTCAGTGGTACATGACAAACTACTCCTAAAACTAAAATCTTATGGTATCTCTGGACAACTGCATAACTGGAAAGAAGCATTCCTGTCACACAGATAACAAATGGTCAAAACTGAGGACCCAAGATTGTTGGGGGCAATAAGCTGACTTTGTAAAAATGCCGCTTAGTAATAAGCAGGCATATACAATGGAATGAAGGCTATTGCTGAGCACATTAGGTTGTATCCCAAAAAATTGTAAGCCACCCTGAGTCTTCGAGAAGGGCGGCATATAAATGTAATTAAAAAAAAATTGGGAGCATCCTATCAAATTCTGTACCTGTCAACAGTGGTGTCCCCCAAGGCAGTGTTCTAGGACCAACTTTCTTCATACTCTACATAAATGACCTCTGTGATCATATTAAGAGCAGCTGTGTTCTCTTCGCTGATGATGTAAAGCTATTCAACACCAAAGACAATACTGCTACCCTTCAAAAAGACCTCGACTATGTATCAGAATGGTCAAATGGCAACTTCAAATTTCAACAAATAAATGCTCTGTCTTACATATTGCCAAAAAAAAATCAGAAAATAAAATACAAGCTGAATAGTCAAGACCTTGTTGATGATCCAAACTCCGTCAAGGACCTTGGAATACTCATCTCTAATGATCAAAGTATTAGAGCCCACTGTAACTACATAGCCAAAAAGGCATTAAGAGTTGTTAACCTAATCCTATGTAGCTTTTTCTCTGGTAATATCACACCACTAACTAGACCATACAAAACATTTGCTAGACCAATACTTGAATATAGCTCACCACTCTGGAACCCGCATTACGTATCTGATATCAACACAATAGAGAAAGTCCAGAAATATTTCACAAGAAGAGTACTCCACTCCTTTACTCATTGCAGAATCTAAATATAGTATATAAAATCATACATTGCAATATCCTACCAGTCAATGCAGCTTCAACCATACAAGAGCACACAATAGAAACTCAAGGTTAACCGCACCAAACTTGATTGCAGGAAATACAACTTCAGCAACAGAGTGGTCAATGTCTGGAATACTCTACCTGACTCTTCCCCAAACCCCCAAAACTTTAACCTTAGACTGTCTGTTATTGACCTCACCCCTTTCCTAAGAGGTCTGTAGGGGGTATGCATAAGCGCACCAAAGTGCGTACCGTCCCTGTCCTATTGTTTCTTTTTATTTTCTTATATGTATCCATTTCATGTATTCATAACTATGTTTATATTTATACCTGTTATCTTGTAAGCGATTGACAAATCAAATAAATAATAAATAAATAAATAAATAAAACATGAGAATAACTAGACTAGACTAGACCAGAATAGACAGGACAGGCCCACCCATTTACAAAGGTGGGGGGTGAGCTTCTATTTCTGAGGTGAGTTTCTGGTTCTGAGTTTCTACTCTTTTTAGAGGAAATATTCTGCCTTTTTAATATTTCCTAGGATATTTCAATTTTCTAGGAGAGGTGTGGGTGCTAACTTCCTGCAATGGGAATAGACTAAAGTAGACTAGACCAGAATGAACAGGACAGGACAGGACATGGGAATAGACTAGACTGGACTAGACCAGAATGGACAGGACAGCACAGAATAATAACTTTATTGTCACTTTAAATCCACACTAATCGGCATACATTAAAATGAAATTTCATTGCATGCAGCTCTCAAAGGGTCACCACCCCCAATATACACTACATAAACATGACATAATAAATAAATTAATTAATTAATACAAAATTATGTACACACCCACATATATGACACACAGAGAAACAACACAGTCTAGTTCGGAGGTTTACATGTATATGGCGAGAAAAAAAATATTTATTAATGTTTATGCAATCTTCCAGAATGGACACGGCTTTTCCTTCTTCCATCACTTCAACAGCCATTTGTGGGGAATTCTGGGAGTTGAAGTCCGCAAGTCTTAAAGGTTCCCAAGGTTGGACATCCCTGGTCTAGGGTCTCTTGTTTGAGCAGGGGTTGGACTAGAAGACCTCCAAGGTCCCTTCCAACTCTAACAGACTCTGCCTGACTAGCAGAGCCCTCGTCAGAGCCTTCCCCAGACTCCAGGAATGGCCCAGGTTCCTCTCCAACCTCCTCACTGTCCGAGTCTGCTGGCCACTGGCAGACCACAACAGTGACCTGGATGACGGAGAATCTCCACAGACAAAGCACGGGCTACTTAGAGAAGTCAGGAAAAGCAAGCCAGGCATTGTCCAGAACCTTCAACCAGGTTCCGTTGTGTGTATGCATCACTCCAAAAGGAAAGATGGAAGGAAAGGGGCAGCCCAGTCTCCCACTCCCGCAAGAGACAGGAACATACAGACTGACCATCAGGGGTGGGATTCAAATTTCTTAATAACTGGTTCTGTGGGTGTGGCCTAATTTGTGGGTGTGGCTTAGTGGTCATGTGACTGGCTGGGCATGGCTTGTATGTAAATATTGTAAATATTTATGTAAATATTGAATTTTTTTATTAAAAAAGAGCAACTTTTACCCAAAATCAGGCAAAGCAGACAGGCAGATTGAGTTGCTCACAGAGTCACAGATTCATTCAGAGATCTATCTATCTGCCATCGGCTACCTGAATCTGCACTGAATAATAGAACCTTCAGTCCTAAGGGAAGTTCGGCTGTGCTTAAAAGCAGAACCAAAGATCTAAAGACTAACTAGAAAGTAAGAAATCCAACCATTTCCTGCTTTCTAGCTAATCTAAATCTCCCAGCACAGCAGAACAGCTGATGGTCGGAGGGAAAAAAAGGAAAAATAGAAACTTAGCAGGCAAGTTTGATGGCGCGCATGCCAGGTAATGAGTGAGTGGGTGGGGCAGGGCCAGCCAGTGGCGCGATTTGCCGGTTCTCTGGCAGATAGAATCCCACCCCTGGTGAGAGTGTGTTTAGTGCATGTGTGTAGACCATCAGCTGTGCCACCCGGAGAGATGACAAGCGCTGCACACGGGTGCGCAGCATTTGAAAATCCTCTTCTTTCCTGCTTTTTCAACCTCAGCTGTGCTGCGCAAAGCAGCTGAGGTTGAAAAAGCAGGAAATAAAGGACATCCGAGAGCCCAGGCGAGCAGCCAGGCCAAACAGAGCAGCAGACACCGAACTGTTTCAGTGTCTGCTGCTCTTCAGAGCTACTGGTTCTATAGAACCAGGCTGAGCTGGTAGCATCCCACCCCTGCTGACTGTGTTGAAATCTGGGGGTCACCTGCTCCCCTCAAATTGGCACCCACCAGACCTGTTGGATGGCTTCTCTGGCCATCCCCAGCCAGGTAGATTCTGTGCCTAGTAGTCCAGCAAAAACCAACAGGGCACCGGCTTGGGCACCACTGCCCCAAAGAATGCCAGCAGCCTTGCCATGTGGAAGAGGAAGAAGAGAACCCAGCGTGACACAGCGGTGACATCACAGTGCTCAGTAGCAGGCTGGGAGGAGGGCAGCGGCCGGGTCGTCCCCCCACCCTGGAGCTCTTTGCGGGTGCTGGGGCTTCTTGGCCATCCCCCATGGCCCACCCGGGGCGCCCCAGGGCTCCTCAGTCCCCCGGCCCATTCAGGAGCAGGCGAGACCAGCTGGCTGCCCCCCCGGGCAGGCATCTTCCCTACGGGGCCGAGGAAGAGGAGGAGTGGGAGACGGATCCCGACTTCATCCATGAGGCCAGCAGGCCATGGAGGGAATGCGAGATTTCGACTTCCTCCATCATTTCTGGTAGGTGTGGGACATCTTTGCGCCAGATGCCCGTTGCTTTGAGGCAGCTGTTGCAGGGGTGGGCTTCCAAAATTTTAGCAAGGGGTTCTCTGCCCGGTGGCTGGGTGGGCGTGGCTGTGGTGGGCGTGGCCTAGCCGGCCTCCTGCACCACGGCACAGGGGGTGCGTTTTCACCCTCCCCAGACTCCTGAGGCTTTCCTCAGACCTCCAGCAGGGTGAAAACAGCCTCCCCGGACTCCGGAGGCTCTCCGAAAGCCAGAAATGGGCCCATTTCTGGTCCTCCCAAGCCTCCATGCAGGCCCTGTACTTACCTGGGATTCAAAATGGGCCACATGGGGAGTCCTGGGAGGGGCAGGGCAGGGTGGGTGGGGCCAGCCAGGAGTGGGATTTGGGGGTTCCCCAAACTGCACAGAATCTGAGCTAGAGGCTGTCCCGAATCCCTGCGAGCCCCCCAGCAGCCTCACCCCTGATCCGTTGGCCTTTTGGGGGGGCAGGTTGTTGAAGGAAGTCCTAGCAGCTGCCCCTCCCAGGCTGGGCTCAGAAGCCAAGCAAGCAAGCCCGCCAGCCCTGCGAAGTAGGATTCATGAAGCCATGAAGGTCAGGACTAACAAATCTGGATGCGCTTCTCCCCTCCCTTCCTGCAAACTAAGGAGGGGTTTTATTTATTTATTTATATTTTATTTAGTCTGTCAAGCATGTATGAGGAAACAAGTATAAGTATGAACATAACATAAACATAGAAGTTAAACAGGTATAAGCAGTAGTGGGATTCAGCCAGTTCGCACCACTTTGGAAGAACCAGTTGTTAACTTTCTGAGCAGTTTGGTGAACTGGTTGTTGGAAGAAATAATTAGGGCAGAGAACCAGTTGTTAAATGATTGGAATCCCACCACTGGAAGTATATACATAATAAATGCGCACAAATAAAAGGGAACAGTAGGACAGGGATGGTGGGCACACTGGTGCACTTATGCATGCTGTCAACTAAAAGGATACTCCTTCGGTCTTTTTAGCTGCCAGCAGAAAGGGAGTGAGGGAAAGCAGTACATTCCTCAAATGCTTCAGATAATTGCTAGGCAGCTGAAGCTGTTGGCACGCAAGATTATTACTGCAGAGCATGATTGATGACTCTTGGCTATGGATGTGTCCCATTGGAGAATATACATCCAGGGGGTGGGGGAAGACCAGGGGCAAGGGGAAAATGCAGGGGTGGGATTCTACCAGTTCACACCTATTCGCTAGAACCAGTTGTTAACATTCTAAGCAGTTGGGAGAACCGGTTGTTAGAAGAAATTACTGGCTAATCCTGTAAGGAAGGCAGGAAGGAAACATTCTGGTGTTGCTTACAGAAGCTGCCTCTTCATTAACCCTTATTACATTCTTGGCAGGACTAGACTTCCTGTCTCAGGAACATCTCTGGAGTTTTTTCCCCCTCCTTTGCTGGTACTTTGCTTGTGTGGAGTGACCATTCAAAGTTACAATGGCACTGAAAAAAGGGACTTATGACCATTTTTCACACTTACGACTGTTGCAGCATCCCCACAGTCATGAGAGGCCAGGCAAGGAGATGCGTGCCTCGATGTGAGTGATATTGAGTTGGCCACGCCCAGCCAATAACATGACCACCAAGCCATGTCCACCCAGTCACATGACCACCAAGCCACGCCCACCAAATAAGTCACGCCCACAGAACCGGTTGTTAAAAAATTTGAATCCCACTCCTGGGGAAATGAATGATGTATCTTAGTGTCAGCTGCACCCAGGTAACACCGACATGGTCACTCCTAATAAATCAATTTTCTTTTCTCTGAGAGATACGGCTAGAAACTTAGGATCTGAATGGGGGTGGATTTGTCAGAGCCCTGATACATGCCCGTTACAGACTTCTTAGGAATGGGGTGAGGTCCACGGTAGACAGTTTGAGGTTAAAGTTTTGGGGGTTTGAGGCTGTAACAACAGAGTCAGGGAGTGAGTTCCAGGCGATTGACCACTCTGTTGTTGAAGCTGTATTTCCTGCAATTGAGTTTGGAGTGGTTTACCTTGAGTTTGTATCTATTGTTTCCCTGTGTGTTGTGGTTGAAGCTGAAGTAGTTGCTGACAGGTGGATCAGACCGTAGGTGACGTAGTTCTAAGTTATCTAGGTTTCTCTCAGACTTTAACCAGGTTACTTCCTACTCCAGATCATTTTATCTGAAGTGATTTGCTTAACAAGAGCAGCAAAAAAAACCTCATTTAATGACTCTGTGCTTAGCCATGGAAATTCTGGCCCCCATGATGGTCTTAAGAATTACCTAGAAGGACTATTTTTGTGCCAGGGTGTGATTTATTGCTTGACTGGCTGCCCGGAAGGACAACTCACAAATGCCCGAACTAGTCAGTCATTGGGTTCACACAGGGGTGGGATTCAACTGGTGTAACAACCGGTTCAGTGAGTGAGCCCAACAGCTGATTGTCAGAGATAACCGGTTCGCTCGAACTGGGCCGAACTGGTAGAATCCCACCCCTGGGTTCACACCTTGCCCTAAACCAGGGGTCTCCAACCTTGGCAACTTTAAGACTTGTGGACTCCAATTCCCAGAATTCCTCAGCCTTTCCAACCTTGGCCACATTAAGACTGGTGGACTTCAACTCCCAGAATTTCAGTTTGGCCACTTTTAAGACTGGTGACTCCCAGAATTCCCCAGCCAGCTGGCTGGGGAATTCTGGGAGTTGGTCCACCAGTCTTAAAGTGGCCAAGTTTGGAGACCCCCTTCCCTAAACTAGTGTGGTTTGACTGCCTTTCCTTAGCCCAGAATTATGGGAATTGAAGTCCACCCATTTTAAATTTGGGCTGAGTTCAAAAGCCACTGATTTCAGCTTCGCATGGACTCCGTTTGCAGTCTCAGAGCCATGTGCGATGGGCAGACTCAACCAATCACAGCAGTGTATGTGATACGTACTGTGATGAGTTCACACATGATGTTAGGGTTTCCATGACGGTTTGTTCCATAATCAGGGCAGGCGGGGCAGAGTTTAGCTGACCTTGGCAGATCAAGGGATCGAAACAGGTGTATCGGAATGGGGAATAGCTTGGCCCCACCAGGGCTGCCAGGAAAGTCCAACCAACATCCCAGAAGAAACCTTGGAGGCTCCTCCTTGTAATTCCACAGGAGTTGAGCTGAAATCAGAAGCAATGATGTGGTGGGAATTAAGTCTCCTAAGCATGCACATTCCAGTTATGTCTACCCACCTGTAGCTGGGAGGTAGGAATGTTATGGGCCTGTCTCTGAGAGAAGTCCATCTGGTGAAATACAGAAGAAGGGCCTTCTCCGTGCTGGCTCCCTCCCTGTGGAACATCATCCCTGCAGAGATAAGATTGTGGGCTCCTTGGTGCTCTCTGAACTTGGTTCTTTTCTTGCAGACACTTCATTACCAAACTAGGTAACATCATCAGGGATGTCTCCTCCCTCCCTCCTTCCGTCCCTCTCCTTCCTTCCTTCCTTCCTTCCATCCCTCTCCTTCCTTCCTTCCTTCCTTCCTTCCTTCCTTCCTTCCTTCCTTCCTTCCTTCCTTCCTTCCTTCCTTCCTTCCTTCCTTCTCCTTAATGCTCTGAGCTTGGTTGTTTTCTTGCAGACATTTCATTACCCAGCTAGTCAACATCACCAGTGCTGGCAGTGCTAGGAGATAAGATGGCTGCCACCTTGACCCTATTCCAAACAGGCCTAAAGGAGACATGGTTTGACCAGTGTGTGGGAGCCCCCAGGGGTGACATGGAGCCCATAAAGTGTTTGCTATGATTGTGTGGCCAGAGGTGGGGGGAGGTTAATGTGTTTTACATTCAGAGCTCTATTTCTGCCCAGGAGTCATCGTGAATGAGTTGGGCAGCCATACAAATCTTCTTAATAAATAAAGGGATGAAAAGCCAAGGGAGCTTCCAGGAAGAACCCTTGATGGCCCTTGGCCAAGCTGGCCCCTTTGAGGCCCTCATTCCCAGCTGGCACAGCAGCCCATCTGGGGAGCCCTGAGCATCAGTGGCCAACTCGCCCAAAGAAGATCGCGTAATGACGTTGGGTCTCTGCTTGACTTGCTTTCAGATCTCTCCAGGTCCATCCGAGACCTCAGCCTTGGCAACTCCAGCCCAGCTGGCACCAAGGACGGGGCTGATCCCCGCGGCCACTGCCTGGTTTACCGAGATCCCGGTGGGAAGCCCGAGAAGGTGGCGGAGGGCCACCAACCCCTCGCTGCCTCATGTGTGTTCTCGCCCAGCCTGGGCATCACCAACCGCCCCGTTGCCCTCATGTGTGTTCCTCGCCCAGCCTGGGCATCGAGCGATCCTCCCTCTTCCGCCACAACGCTGCAGAAAAGCTGGACACATTCTTCTCAGAAAAGCTCAAAGCTTGGGTGAGCGACACCGCCCGCCTCTCGGACACAGAGGGTGCCCAGGAAGAGACTCCCAGCTCCAATGTGGTCTGGAGGGCTGCCCAGAAGGGGCCTGCCGGCCACCACCAAAAAACTGGCGGGCAGAATCCCCGACGGGTGGCGGCCCACGGAAACCTGGCGACGGAGCAGGTCGATAGTTCTCGTGACAATTATGACCCCGGGTGCAAGCGCTGGCTAAGATGCCCTGGGCACAGGGCGGTGGGCAAAGGCCAGGCTTCGGACGGTCCCTCCCACCAGCAGGAGGGCAGCCGGTTCTCCACAAGTGCCAGCAGCTCAGCCAGGATCCTGCCCCAGTGCCGCATCAGCCACGTCCAGCGCTGCCGAGCGTGCCAGGCTTTTAATCAGGATAAGCCGGTGGGCAAGGGGGGCATCTCGGCTCCGCTGCAGGAGGAGGAGGAGGGCAGCACCAGCCTTTCCCCCCAAAAGGAGAGGCCACGCCCGCCTGGCCAGCCACAGGTCCCCGACCGGATCACCAAGGTGCAGCGCTGGCTGGAGCAAACCCCCCTGGATCACCACCTGGCTCCTGATCGCTGGCACGAGAAGCACAGAGCCCTCAACCAGGCAGGACCAGGGGCCCGGGGCCAACGGCCCGTCTATGGCTGCCCAGCACACAGGAAAGGGGAGACACGGGCCCGGGCCCCGGAGGCCGCCGGAGACCACCAGAGTCGGGGGGTCCCTGCTGAGGCCAGACACCCGAGGAAAAGCCGCCATGGAGAAACTCGCAAGCATCCTCCGGTGAGGGGTACCGTCAGGGGTGGGCTGGGTGGGCATGGGCATGGCCTGGTCAGCCTCCTGCACCACAGCGGTGGGGGGGGTTTGCTCTCCCCGGACTCCAGAGGCTCTCTGGAGCAGTGGTCACCAACCAGTTGGCCAGGGACCACTGGTGGTCCGTGAGAAAATGTTGGTGGTCCACAGAGAAATGTCCCCCCCAAATCAATTAATCCAGGCTGTGGGAACACAAGACTGTGCTGCCCACATGGCCCATGGGAACACAAGGCTTGTGTTGCTTGCACTGTGAACAACACAAGGTAGTGAGGGAGGGGGAAAGGGTGAGGGGGAACTTGCTCCATATGCCCCACGCACCTGGCTCCACGGGCTGCTTCTCCTGCCTTCTTCTTCTGCTTTTGGCTGCATGAGAAAGCAGCCAAAGTCTGTCTTTTCTCCCCAAACTCCTCCAGAAACGAGTCTTTGGGACCCTGCAAGGCCTGCTCCAAGAGGCTGCCGCGGCAAAGACTTAATTTCTATGAGTTTGGGGGAGAGAAAGAAAGACTTCTGCAGCTTCTGCTGCTTTCCTTGCATGAAGCCAAAAGTCTCTCTCTTCCCCCACCCCCGAGAACGGATTTTCCCAGGATCTCTGGTCCATGGGATTTAAAATTATGGGTTTGGTGGTCCCTGGGGTCCAAAAGGTTGGCGACCCCTGCTCTGGAGGCCAAAATTGGGCCCATTTCTGGCCTTCCGGAGCCTCCAGAAGGCCCTTTTTCCCTCTCCTGAGCCTCCACGCAGGCCCTGCACTTACCTGGCATCCAAAACAGGCCAGGTGGAGACTCCTGGGAGGGGCCCAGAGAGGTGGGCAGGGCCAGCCAGAGGTGGGATTTGCTGGTTTGCCGAACCGGTCATTAAAACTAATAAAATTAGCTACCAGTTTGCCTGAGAGAACCAGTAACAGCCCACCTCTGGTACCATCACTTCAGAGAAAATGGGGGGTGGGTTTTGGGATGTTGACCATGGCACTGTTTAGCATGGAAGCGATCCAGAGAGGGAGGGGGGCTTTCTCTCCTGGAAGGGGGCTTCCATCTGGGTAGGGGGGCATTCTTGGCTTCGAGGTCCCTGCAGCAAATAACGGCTGACCTCCATCTAGAGGTAGTCCTTGACTTGCAATGGCCCATTTAGTGACCTTTCAAAATTACAACGACGCTGATAAAATGTGTCTGATGACTTACGACCGTTGGGGCATCCCCCGCGGTCACCTGATCCAAATTCAGCCGCTTGGCAACTGGCTCATGCTTATGACGGTCGCAGGGTCCTGGGGTGACGCGATTTCCCCTTTTGAAACCTTGTAGGGGAGAAGCCAGATTCACTTAATGACCAGTGTTATTCATTTAATTTAATGGGCTTAATGATGGTGGCAAGAAAGGTCACAAGATGGAGCAAAGCTCACTTAATGTCTGTCTCGCTTACCAATGGAAATGTTTCAGTCTTGTGGTCATAAGTCGAGAACCACCTGTAAGAGATTCCTATGGAGTGTCGGAAAGGATCGGCTGCCAAGAAAGCCGGGGTGTTCTGACTTACACTTCCCCAACAGCACGAAACCAAGTCCTCATCCCGATAAATCCCTTTTATTTAATTTACAATGAGTTTCTTCTCCAACAAAGTCCCGCCCAACAGTCTTTCAAGATAGTTCCCAATTACAGACCTCTATCGAGCTTGGAGAGCTGCCAGGCCAATATCTTTCAGACGCCGCAATACTCAGCAAGCATGCCGAAAGGAACTAGTTGTCTCCTGCAAAAGCCCCACTCTCCTTTCGCTCCTCTTTTATTCCCTCTGGGAGGGGCCATTCGCCGTCCACCTGTGGCTTTACTCCCAAGTTGACCCTTGTTCCTTAATTGTTCCCTTCTGCTGGCAGCTCTATGCATGCGCACACTGGGAACAGGCTCCAGCTGTTCTTCTTCCTCACTGATCTCCTGACTTTGAAAGCAGCTGATAACTGTCGGACGGCCCCGGCCCCATCTCTGCCTCCGACGCAGAGCCCTCATCAGAGTCTTCCTCAGCCTCCAGGACTGGCCCAGGTTCCTCCCCAACCTCCTCACTGTCCAAGTCAGCCACCAGCTTTGCTGGCCGCGCTTGAGCCACAACACAGGGTGGCGCCCCCATGCAGGGACCAGGAGTCGGGTTCAGGTTCCAAGAGAGAGTTTTTCTGACCCCAAATTAAGAGATGCCATCCTGAGGAGAGGGAGGCCATTGCAGGGACCCCCAGGGATGCCCGCTTCTCCCCCAGGATTTGCAAGCCCTGGGGTAGCGTCCTGCAACCTCTCCTCCTTTTCTCCCCCCCCTGCAGCCGGCTGCCCGCCCCCTGCCCTGCGACGACACCAGCACCTCCCCAGCCACCTGCTCCTGCCTCTTCTGCGAACAGCAGCGGCCCCGTGTCCAGCTGGTGTCCGCCAGGAAGGGCCGGATCTCTCCGCGGAGCAAGTGGCGCCCGGCTGCAGGCCGAGAACCGGGTGCCCCGCATCGTGGAGGCCTTTGAGCGACGGTCGCTGCGGGAAGCCAAGATCGCCGAGCGGGAGAAGGCGCTCCAGGCCACCCTGCAGCAGGAGCCAGAGAGGAAGCACCGGGCACCCACGAGTCACGGGACCTAAAAGCGGGCTCTCAGCCAGTGGCCCCGAGCCAAACCTCCGGAGAAGAAGCAGGAGGAGCCTCTCCGGCGCAGGAAGGAAGGGGAGACGGTGGGAAAGCAACCCAGTTTTCTGGACAGGCTGCGAAGACGGAGCTAGTGCTGGGGCAAAGGGAGCCACACCGGAGCGCATGGCCAGGTGTGCGCAGGAGAGTTTGTGCCTCGCCAGCAGCAGGAAGCTGCTGACCCCGACAGAGCAGGGCTGGCTGGTCCTTTGCAAGGGGCAGAGGGACCAGCAAGGTGGTGCCCAGCGTTGTCCCCGTGCCCGCACTTACTTGCCCTCCCAACTTTGATGGCCGGGTTGGGTTGCCGTCACAGAACGCTACGGGGCGCTGGCAAATGGCAGAGAGAGCCACATGGGGGGGGGGCAGGTGCTGGTCTGCGGTTGGGACGAGAGGTGGGGCAGCAGCTGGCACCTGGGGGCTCTGAGCTGGAAGCAGAAGCACCCCTCCCCACAGGTCTGCTTCTGGGCAGAAAGGGGGTGGCAGAGGCGGAGGGGGTGCCTGGGTGGGCAGGAAGGCCCTGGCCGAGCTCTGCAGAATGGATCTTCTCAAGGAAAAAAAATAATTGGCTTCAGGGTAGCCTGAAGAATAAATCTTGGTTATGATCCAGCCCGTGGTAACTAATTCCAAAGCTGAATTACTTGGTGCCTGGTGCTTGCTCTCAGCAAACCCCACCCCTTAGTAGCACTGATGGCGTTCCATAGTTGGGTCATGAAACGTCTACAAGAAAACAAGCAAGCTCAGAAAGCAACAAGGACCCCACACTTCTCCTCCTCCTCCTCTTCCCTGTAAACTGCACACCCCTCACACACTGATGAGGTTATCTAGATGGGTCAAGAAACGTCTGCAAGAAAACCACCAAGCTCAGAGAGCCACAAGGACCCCTCATTTCAACCCATATTCTCCTTTATTGATGCTTCCTGGTTCTTCTCACAGGTTCATCTCTGTGTCAGAGTGTTTGCAGTGTGACTCCTATTGTGAGACAACCCAGGAGCACAACACAGCACACACAGAGGCTTTGTATTTTAACAGTGGTTTATATACAAGACTGCTATATACATACATATATGTGGTAGGCAAATACCTGGCAAGCAATCAAGTCTTAATTACTCTGCACGGAGAACCACAATGGAAACAGAACACGAGGAGAGAGAGGTACTCCCTCTCATGGCCTCATATATATAGACAGCTTCTTAAAGTGGTAAAACCCTGTGGGACCCAAGCTCAGTCTTAAAGCAGCAATAATCATGCTGATTTATCCTCATTGCATCAGCCTTACAACAGCTGGTCAGCTCTTAAATCTCAATACCTTGACACTGGTTAGTCCTCGACATACATGGGTTCCCAACCCCCAGGACGTGGCCCACTACAAGCCGAGGCCCATTCAAAACCCGGCCGCAGAACCGGCGGGCAAGCACGGGCATGTACACGTGGCTCCACTTGCACACACAGCGGGTGGGGGAGCACAAGTGCACAACTCCAGTTGTGTGAGTGGTGGCCGTTTATGCGTACGCAACCATCCCGTCCCCCCACCCCCCACCAGTCAGAAAGATTGGAGAGCGACAACCATCACAGAGTCTGCCCATTGCAATCATATGTCGCAATGTAGGTACAACAGGTTGATTTTATGACGCTGTTTTGCACCAGTCCAGAGGTGGGATTCAGCCAGTTCGGACCAGTTTTGGTAGTGGAAATCTTGAGTCATTCAGAGAACCGGCCAATGCTGCCTCTGACTGGCCCCGCCAACCCCATCTCTTCTCTGCCTCCCATTGAGTCCCAGCTGATCAGCTGGGTCTCCTTTGGTTGCCCTGCGCAGGAGAATGGAGCTGGGAAGCAGGTTAGTGGGGTGGGGAGGGAAGGGGGATTTTGCAGTATATCCTTCCCCTGCCATGCCCACCAAGCCATGCCCACCAAGCCATGCCCACCAAGCCATGCCATGCCCATCAAGCCACCAAGCCATGCCCACAGAACACCATGCCCATCAAGCCACGCCCACAGCTGATCAGCTGGATCTTCTTTGGTTGCCCTGCGCAGGAGAATGGAGCTGGGAAGCAGGTTAGTGGGGTGGGGAGGGAAGGGGGATTTTGCAGTATATCCTTCCCCTGCCACGCCCACCAAGCCACGCCCACAGAACCAGTAGAAAAAATGTTTGAATCCCACCACTGCTCCAGTTGCTACGAGAGCCCCTCTGTCATAAAATGAACACCGCCGTAGTTCAATGAACGCCACGGTTGTTAAGCAAAGCAAACCCCGAATTCCCTGGGCTGCACTTTTGCAAAAGACCAGTAGAAACTTCCAGTTTTCACAAAAAATGTTCTATGGGTAGTCCACAACTTACAATGGTTCATTTAGTGACCGCCCAAAGTTCCAAAAACCAATTTATGACCACTTTTCACACTTACAATTGTGGCAGCATCCCGTAGCCACGGGGTCAAAATTCAGACCGTTGGCCACTGACTCATATTTACGACGGTCTCAGCGTCCCCGGGGTCGACTGATCCCCTTTTGTGACCTGCTGACAAGCAAAGTCAATGGGGGAAGCCAGATTCACTTAACGACCGGGTTCCTCGCTTAACAACTGCAGTGACTCGCTTAACAATGGTGGCAGGAAAGGTCGTAAAACGGGGCCAAAGCTCACTTAACTCTCTCAGCAACATAAATTTTGAGCTCAGCTGTGGCCATAAGTCGAAGACCACCTATATCTACTTTACAAAACATAGTAGCAGCGTCCTCTAGTCGTTCAATGCATTGTGGGAAGCCGTAAACAAGGGCTGGAGGTAGTCCTTGACTTATGACCACAATTAGGCCCATAATGTCCGCTGCTAAGCAATACGGTTGCTGTGGGTTTTGCCCCATGTTACGAACTCTCTTGTCACTGTTGTTAAGTGAATCACTCCAGATGGTAAGTGAGTCACATGGTTGTTAAGTGAATCTGGCCTCCCCCTTGGACTTTGCTGGTCAGAAGGTCGCAAAAGAGGACCACATGACCCCTCCCCCAGGACGCTGCGACCGTCGTAAATACAAGTCAGTTGCCAAGCGCCTGAATTTTGATCCTGCAACCCCGGGGAAAACTGCAACGGTCGTTAAGTGTGAAAAACAGCTCAAAGTCATCTCTTGCGGTGCCATTGTAACTCCCACTGGTCACTAAACGGATCCAGGGCAGCCTGGAATTCGCACTAAGACGAGCGAGGGTGCGAGCTTTGTGGACTCGCAAGCCAGAAAGCTTTAGGAGTAGCCCCCAGCGGCTGCTGCCTTTGCAGCCTTGCCAGGTATTGGCCTACACCTGGGAGGCCCAGTGAGAGGCTGCAGCCCAGAGGTTCTCCGAAGGAGGAGCACAGCTGGAGCAGAGACAGGTGGGATGGCCGGGGAAGCCGGGGGAGGGCGGTAGGCCATGCCTGGCTGGAAGGGAGGGAGATGTGGCCTCCCCCTGGCACTGGGTGGGGAGGGGTATTCCTGTCCCACCCATGGGCCCCTGCTGGCCAGACAAGAGTTTGAAGGCTCTCCCATGTGGTTTGATGGTTTGGCTTGGCGTTTCTTCCTTGCAAAGCCCTCCAAAATTTTCCCTTGGGTGGCAGCTGCCAATCAGTCCTTCCCTCCATGCCAGGCCAAGGACAATTCCTGTTCCGGGTGCGGGGGAGTGGGCCAGAGAGAAATGGGGTGGGCTCCAACTGCAAAATGGAGAGAGAGGGAGGGAGGGAGAGAGGGAGGGAGGGAAGGAGGAAGGAGAGCAAGAGAGAGAAAGAGGGAGAGAAAGTGGGAAGGAGAGAAAGAAAGAGAGGAAGGAAGGAAGGGAGGGAGGGAGGGAGGGAGGAGAGAAAGAGAAAGAGGGAGAAAAAGAGGGAAGGAGAGAAAGAGAGAGAGAGAAACAGGCCTTTTATTTACAAAATGCCCCTTCTTGCCGATTGAGTGGATGCAGCATAATTCTTGCCATAGAATTGCCATAGAATCCCACAAAAATTACGATCTGACACACCAAGAAGTGGGGGCAGCCAAAACAGAGCCAAGGGGGGTGGGAGAAGATTTCTCCACATCCTGCCCAGCCAAGCCAGTTGTTCTGCCCATTGACTGAAAAGGATGGACAGCAGCCAGAGAGAAAGCGGGCTGAGGAGTGGTACAAAACGGGTCAGAACCATTTCTGGGTGCCTGATGGGGCACAGCACTCTCTCCAGCCCCCCCCCCCCGACAATTGAAGGGCCTCCTTGGTGGTTTGTTTGTTTGGTTGGTTGGTTGGGGGTGGGTGGGTGGGTGGGTGGTGGTTGGTTGGTTGGTTGGTTGGGTGGGTGGTTGGTTGGGTAGGTTGGTTGGTTGGGTGGGTGGGTGGTGGTTGGTTGGTTGGTTGGGTGGGTGGTGGTTGGTTGGTTGGTTGGTTGGTTGGTTGGTAGGTTGGTTGGCTGGCTGGCTGGCTGGCTGGCTGGCTGGCTGGTTGGCTGGCTGGCTGGCTGGCTGGTTGGCTGGCTGGCTGGCTGATTGGTTGGTAGGTTGGTTGGTTGGTTGGTTGGTTGGTTGGTTGGTTGGTTGGTTGGCTGGCTGGCTGGTTGGTTGGCTGGCTGGCTGCCTGGTTGTTGATTGGGTTGGTTGGTTGGTTGGTTGGTTGGTTGGTTGGTTGGCTGGCTGGCTGGCTGCCTGGTTGTTGATTAGGTTGGTTGGTTGGTTGGTTTGTTGATTGGTTGGCTGGCTGGCTGGTTGGTTGGTTGGTATGATGTGCCATCAGTTCGGGGTTGGTTTTCTGCAGAAGGATCTGATCCCAGCCAGGTCCTCCAAAGGTGTAGCTGAGCCCACCTAATCCATCTTGTTAGCTGGTTGCTCCTTCCACCTCACTCCTCCCACATTCCCCAGCATTAGGGCTTCTCAAGGATCATTCTCTAACCTTCATTACATCATATCATCATAACCTTTATATCATATCATTATCTTCATCATCTTCATCATCTTCATGCCTTCATTCATCATATCATTTTCATCTTCATATCATCTTCATATCTTCATCTTAATCTTATCATATCATCTTCATCATCTTCATATCATCATCTTCATATTATCTTCATCATATCATCATCTTCATCCTCCTCCTCCTCCTGGTTGGGAGAAACCAAGCTGCAGCTGCAAGCGATGCAGCTTCTTCAGCCTCCGTGCCCAGGAGAGGGAGGGGTCCACGTTTGGCCCAAAGGAGGCTTGCCTAATATCTACAAGGACCCCCAACCCAGCTGGGCAGAGCCTTGTGGTGGGGGGGGCATGCATGCTGAGCACCCCCAGCAGAGGGAAGTGGCAAAAGGGCCCTCCTTCTGCCCAAGAGGAGGAGGAGGAGGAAGAGGGCTGAGCCCACCCCTAAGTGGCCCTTTCCGCCCCTCCAGCCCGCCCCTCCAGCCCCAGCCCCTCCTCCCTGCTGCCCCAGGGGGTCTGGTGGTGGGGAGTCCATCATCCGCATGAGAAAGGCCTGGATGGCCAGCCCCAGCCCCTTCCCCCTCCTCCTCCCCCCCAGGTTCCCAGCCCCAGCAGCAGCCTCAGCAGAGGTTCGACCTCAGAGCCCTGCGGCTGGGCCCCCTCCCCGGCCATGGCCACCTGGACCTCCCTCCATTCTGGGCCTGGGGAGGGCAGCCTGGATCCCAGGGGCCCCCTCCTGGCTGTGGCCCAGATTCCCCCCCTGGACGAGGAGGGGCTGGAGGCGGCAGAAGGAGGGGACGAGGGCCCCAGTGAGGAGGGCCCCTCGGGCAGGAGAGGGAAGAAGAAGAAGAAGAAGTACCACCGGCACCCCAAGCCCCCCTACACCTATTTGGCTATGATTGCCTTGGTCATCCAGGCATCCCCTGAACGGAGGCTCACCTTGTCCCAGGTAAGGCCAAAGGAACCCGGAGGTGGGCTGGGGACTTTTGTAAGCAGGGAGAGAGGGGGGGACTCAATGCCTGGAGAGTCCATCCTGCCCTCTGCTGGGGTTCTGGGTGCCCCCTTGTCAACCTGGGTCCAGGGAGGGGGTCCCCCAGGGAGGAGCCGGAGGAGGAAGAGCTGGGATGCTCCCTGGCACATTTTAGGGCAGCCCAGGTCAAGCGGGGCTGGGCAGCTTCCCTGGTGTGGGGGAGGCAGATAATGTGCCTGCCCTGCCTCCCCACCCCAAATAACCCAGGAAGGGAGGAGAGTCCCCTCCTTATCTGGATGGGCAGAGGAGATTATCTGCAGCTATAATCCTCCCTTAATCCATTATCTAGATCTAATCCCCAGTTCTTATCTAAGCATTATCCAAGCCGCCTCTCTCCCACCAGCCCCTCCTGTTCAGCTGGAAGACACCAAAAGCCAAGGCTGTCTGGCAGCGGGAGGTGTGTGATTTCTGAATCTGCTGGGGGGGGGTCCGTCTCTGTCTGTCCCAAGAGTTTTATTCCAGCCCTTCCCTCCCCTGATACCCCCCTTGGCTTGCAGGCAGAGAGACCCTGCCTCAGCCTTGCTCTCCTGAAGCCAGCCTGGTGGGATACCCCCCTCTCCCTCCCCAGGGCTGCTCTGCCCAGTGGGATTCCATTCGCCCCAAAGCCCCTCTCCCCCATTGAACCAGTTTGCGGGTCTTCTCTTTGCAGTTGGGGTGGGAGGCCAGCCACCCAACAGGGAAATGCTTGATCCTAAAACTTGCAAATAAAGGCACAAATTGAGCTAGGAAGAGCTGCAATCTCTCTCCCTCTCTCCTTTCTTTTTTTCTTTCTTCCTTCCTTCCTTTTCTTTCCTAACTTTCCTTCTCGCTCTCTCTTTCCTTCTCTCTTTCTTTCTTTCTTTCTTTCCTTCTCTCTCTTTCTTTCCTTCTCTCTTTCCTTCTCTTTCTTTCTCTAACTTACCTTCTTTCTCTTTGTCTCTTTCCTTCTCTCTCTCTCTCTCTTCCTTCTCCCCCCCCCCGCCTCTCCTTTGACCTGAATCAGTTTAAGGGAGGACATCAAAGATGGTAGGTTCAGGCTGGAAGGAAAGAAGACCAAGGGGTGATCAGGGCTCAGGGTGCCTGGAGCTACCTCCCACTGCCCCACTCCTGGGGCCCCTGCAAGCCCAGAAAGTTTTGAAATGGGGGCTTCTATTTTTGCCTTCTGTCTCAGCTGCTTTGGGTTGGTTGTCCATTGTGGCACAGACACACACACACACAGAGGCTTCTCCGATGCACACACACACCCAGAAGAATGAGACAGATCTAAGCAGGCTGAAAGATTTATTATAGGTGGCAACTCCCGGCTGATCCCTGGCTGATCTCTTTGTTAAGCAGTTCTTAGTCCTCGGATGTTAATCACAAGGCGTGTGGGAACACCTTTGCCAGCTATCAAACCTTCATAAAAAGCTAAATGTCTACGGAGATTCCCCATCCTCCAGGTCAGGGTTGCCCCAAAAGGCAACTGGACTTTCTTACTTTTTTCCTTGAAAAAGTTTCAGCTTTCTTGGATGAGAAGCGCAAGTCCAGTTGCCTTTTAAAAGGACAGAATAAGAGAATAAGAGTTGGGAGGGACCTCAGAGGTCTTCTAGCCCAACCCGCTCCTAAAGCAGGAGATCTTATACCACTTCAGACAAGTGGCTGTCCAGTCTCTTCTTAAAAGCCTCCAAATGGTGATGCACCTACAACCTCTGGTGGCAGGCAGTTCCACTGGTTAATTGTCCTCACCGTTAGGAAGTTTCTCCTCTAATTCGCAGTTGCTTCTCTCCTTGGTGAGTTTCCATCCATTGCTTCTTGTCCTGCCTTCTGGTTCTTTGTAGAATAATTTGACCCCTCCCTCTTCTTTGGGGCAGCCCCTCAAATACTGGAAGGCTGCTATCATGTCTCCCCGAGTCCTTCTGTTCTCTAGACTGGCCAAACCCAATTCCCACATCCCTTCTTCCTATGTTTTTAACCTCCTGGCCTTTCACCATCTGAGTTGCTCTTCTTTGCACTGATTTTGAAAAGCATCTCTGGGTTAATAAAAGCCCCCACCCCCACCCCCAAAAAACATGGCAAAACCACTTCCATCTGTCAGGCAGTTTGAAAACCCTGCAAGGATTCAGTTAACAGATTTAACAGAGTTGCAAGGGGCCTTGAAGGCCATCTAGTCCAACCCCCTCTTTCGACGTCAGGAAAGTACCTTGACTGGGGTATTCGGAAGGGGTCCCCCTGCACTTTCTCAGAAGTTGAAAGAAGAAAAGGAAGAATGCAGACGGCTGTTGGGGAGGGTGAGAGGGGAAGTGTATTTAAAGGGATTTTGCATATGCTGAAAGACCCCAATGCCTGGGATGGGGGAGGAAGCAGCCTTGGCAACTAGGAACAAATGCTAAGTTTGCATATTGGAGGAGCCTGAAGCTCCCATGGTGTCACCTGCCCTCCCGCTGTGAGCTGCCACACCCACCCCCCTTCCTGGCCATTGCTGAAAGGAGCAGAAAGGGAGGGGGTTGAGTGGGGAGGGGGCTGCAGGCAGTCTGATAGGAGCTGCCAACTTCCCCCTCCCAACAATTAACACCTGAGCTGCCTCTGATCTTAGGGTGGGATTGGAGGGGGGTAGCTCCTCCCCCAGGTGAGTCAGGCCAGTTGGGGGCTTAGAGCCATCTTGGGGGGGGCTCTCACTGGCTTCCCAGCCTCCTTGGGATTCTTTGCCAGAAAAATTTTCTAAGATTTTAATATTGTGAGCCACTTGCTGTGAGAGGGGCAGCCAATAAATTAGATAGATAGATAGATAGATAGATAGATAGATAGATAGATGATAGATAGATAGATGATAGATAGATAGATGATAGATAGATAGATAGATAGATAGATAGATAGATAGACAGACAGACAGACAGACTTGATAGATAGATAGGCAGGCAGGCAGGAAGGTAGGGCTAGACAGACAGACAGACAAATGGATAGGAAGGCAGAGATATATAGATAGATGGATGGATGGATGGATGGATGAGAGAGTGATGAGAAAGAATGATAGATTGACAGATGATAGATTGATAGATAGGTGATAGATTGACAGATAGATACAATATATTAACAGTTGATAGAGGGGCAGAAAGAGAGAGAGAGGAGAAAGGAGAGAGAAAAAGAAGAAAGAGCGGAGGAGAGAGATGAGAAAGATGATAGATAGATGAGATGATAGATTGACAGATGATAGATTGATGGATAGATTGATAGTTGATAGATTCACACACACACAGACACACACAGACACACACACACACACACAGGGTGGGGTGGGAGAGATGGCCTAAGGGTCAACAGAGCTGGCTCAGACCAAGGTTGGGGGGGGCAATATTTGGCCTGCCTGCCAATTCAACCTCAGTTTCCACCCCACCCCCAAATGCAAAAGAGTCCGAGGAAGATCTGCAAAAGGTGCTAAGCGAAGTTTGCTTTGATGATCCAGTCAGGATCCCAAATGGGGAGGGGGGAGCCTCTCCAGACAGGGATGTTTGCAGCCCCCATCCCATTCCCTGATCCCAAGATGTCCCCCCTCCCTCCCTCCCCCCGGAATTAAAAATAAATCCAACCTCAAGGACATCTGACCACCTTTCTTTTTTTAATTTTTTAAAATTAAATTTATAGCTGCCCCCCCAATCTCACAAACAAGCAACTCTGGGCAGCATATCAAATAAATAGAGAGAGGGGGGAGAGAGAAAGGGAGAGAGAGTTAAACAGAGAGAGAGAGAGAGTTAAATATATTTATAGAGAGACAGAGAGAGAGAGATAGAGAGAAATTGATTGATTGAGTTAAATAGAGAGAGAGATAAAGATAGATAGATAGATAAATAAAGAGAAATAGATAGATAGATAGATAGATAGATAGATAGATAGATAGATAGATATAAAGAGAAATAGATAGATAGATAGATAGATAGATATAAAGAGAAATAGATAGATAGATAGATAGATAGATAGATAGATAGATAGATAGATTTAAAGAGATAGATAGAGTTAAATAGAGAGAGATAAATATATATATATATAGAGAGAGAGATAAAGATAGATAGATATAAAAGAAAAGATTGATGGAGGGGATAGATAGAACAGAGAGAGAGAAAGATAGATAGATGGATAGATAGATAGATAGATAGATAGATAGATAGATATAAAGAGAGAAATAGATAGATAGATAGAGTTAAATAGAGAAAGAGAGATAAATATATATATATATATAGAGAGAGAGATAAGGGAGAGAGATAGATATAAAGAGAGAAATAGATTGATTGATTGATAGATAGATAGAGTTAAATAGAAAGAGAGAGAGATAAATAGATGGATATAAAGAGAGAAATAGATTGATTGATAGACAGCTAAATAGAGAGGGAGAGAGAGATAAAGATAGATAGATAGATAAAGATAGATAGATAGATATAGAGAGAGAGAAAACAGAGAGAGAGATAAATAGATAAATATCAAATTAATATCAAATTAATAAAATAAGTATCAATGAAATCAATCAACCAATCACCAAGACTCTCACCTGCCCTGGGTTAGCCAGGGAAATCCCAGCTGGAATACAAGGTCAGGATCGAATTCCCTCTCCCCTCCTCCTCCCTTTAGTATTTTGGGCTTCTCAGCTTTGGTCTCACCAACAGATGGTCCTTGTCAGCGACCGTTTCAAAGTTACAACGGCACTGAAAAAAGTGACTTATGACCATTTTTTTCCACCCTTACGACCGTTGCAGCCTCCCCAAAGGTCACCTGATCGAAATCCAGACACTTGGCAAACGGACTCACAGCTACGACAGTTGCAGTGACCCAGGGTCACGTGACCAATTTTGGCGACGTTCGGACACAGCAAAGTCCGTGGGGAAACTCATCGAGGAGAGAAGCAACTTAGACTTAAGGAGAAACTTCCTATCAGGGAGGACAATTAACCGGTGGAAGGAAGGACTTGCCACCAGGAGTTGTGGATGCTCCAACACTGGAACCGATTGCTTCCTGGAGTTGAGGATTCGGGTTCTGCTTTAGTCATGAAAAGCAGCTCGGTGACTTTGGGCCAATCACCGGGAGACTGGGAGTTCTAGTCCCGCCTTGGGCATGAAAGCCCTCTGGGTGACTTTGGGCCAATCACCAGGAGGCTGGGAGTTCTAGTCCCGCCTTGGGCATGAAAGCCCTCTGGGTGACTTTGGGCCAATCACCAGGAGGCTGGGAGTTCTAGTCCCGCCTTGGGCATGAAAGCCCTCTGGGTGACTTTGGGCCAATCACCAGGAGGCTGGGAGTTCTAGTCCCGCCTTGGGCATGAAAGCCCTCTGGGTGACTTTGGGCCAATCACCAGGAGGCTGGGAGTTCTAGTCCCGCCTTGGGCATGAAAGCCCTCTGGGTGACTTTGGGCCAATCACCAGGAGGCTGGGAGTTCTAGTCCCGCCTTGGGCATGAAAGCCCTCTGGGTGACTTTGGGCCAATCACCAGGAGGCTGGGAGTTCTAGTCCCGCCTTGGGCATGAAAGCCCTCTGGGTGACTTTGGGCCAATCACCAGGAGACGGGGAGTTCTAGTCCCGCCTTGGGCATGAAAGCCCTCTGGGTGACTTTGGGCCAATCACCAGGAGGCTGGGAGTTCTAGTCCCGCCTTGGGCATGAAAGCCCTCTGGGTGACTTTGGGCCAATCACCAGGAGATGGGGAGTTCTAGTCCCGCCTTGGGCATGAAAGCCCTCTGGGTGACTTTGGGCCAATCACCAGGAGGCTGGGAGTTCTAGTCCCCTTGGGCATGAAAGCCCTCTGGGTGACTTTGGGCCAATCACCAGGAGATGGGGAGTTCTAGTCCCGCCTTAGCCACAAAAGACGCCTGGGTGAATTTATTTTATTTATTTATTTATTAATTCAACTTGTATGCCGCCCCCTCTCCAAAAGGACTCGGAGCGGCTCACAGATAAAAACAACACAATAAATTAAATTAGCTAAAATGGAATTAAATTACACAAGCCAAATTAAGCTAAAAAACCCGTAATAAATAAAACACCCATTTGGGCCCCAGGAGGCTGGGAGTTCTAGTCCCACCTTAGCCATGAAAGCCAGCTGGGCGTTTGGGGACCAGTCCTTCCATCTCTCTCCCTCTCTATTCCCCAGCCCAACCCACCTCACAGGGTCGTTGTGGGGATGTAGGAGGAAGAAGGATTATTTCACTGCCTTCAGGGATGTATCAAAATAATAAAGGCAGGGTATAAAATAAGTTGTTTTGGGACAATAAACAAACAACCCAAAATGCTCTTTTGGAGCAAAAGCCCTGCTAGCTGGTGGGGAATGCAGCGTCTCCACAAGGAGAAAGTTGGCTCAGCTCCCAACCCCAACCAGAGTGGAAGCCCCGATGCCTCTCCCTGGCCAGCCTGCAGCCCACCTGGGCCCACCTGTCCTCCTCCTGCCTTTCAGATCATCAAGGAGATCAGCAACCTCTTCCCCTTCTTCAAAGAAGGCTACCAGGGCTGGAAAGACTCCATCAGGCACAATCTCTCGGCCAACGACTGCTTCCAGAAGGTGAGAGGACCCAGCTGGGGCTGCCCCCTTCCCCCTCCCCTAATTCATGGTGCGGGGCTTGCAGGCGGGGCCCATCCCTGGCTCCCGCCTTCTTGGAAGAGTCCACTTGTCCAGGCCCAGGCCTTGAGACCCTTCCCGGGCACCCCGGACTACCAGAAACCGCACCCTCCAAGAGATGGGCCTGGGTTAACCACAGAGCTGGGCTTGGAGAGCAGGCACAGGATGGGATCAAGCTGGGTGGTCAAGGTGAAGAAGAACAGGAATCGACTCCATACAACGCAACCCAGTGGAACATCAGAGCCTTGGTGGTGCAGGCTGTTAAACGCCTAGCACTTAGCTCCAGCTGCCTGCAATTAGTGCAGGCTCGAATCCCACCAGGCTCAAGGTTGACTCAGCCTTCCATCCTCTCGGGGTAGGTAAATTGAGGACCCAAGATTGTTGGGGGCAATAAGCTGACTTTGTAAAAATGCCGCTTAGTAATAAGCAGGCAGATACAATGGAAGGAAGGCTATTGCTGAGCGCATTGGGTTGCGCTCCAAACATTGTAAGCCGCCCTGAGTCCCCGGAGAAGGGCGGCATATAAATGTGAATAATAAAAAAATCTCTAGAAGAGAATAGTTGTCGCTCAGGGTTGAAACAAGAGGTCCTTGAGTTCGGTGGTTTTCTTGCAGACGTGTCATGGCCCAACCAGGAAACATCATCAGTGCAAGAAGGGGGTGCTGTGTATGGAGAGGAGGAGGAGGAGGAGGAAGAGGAGGAGGAGGACTCTCTGAGCTTGGCTGTTTTCTTGAGGACATTTCATGACCCAACTCGATAACATCATCAGTACTAGAAGGGAAGGGGTTTGCACCTTCTATCACTGGTGATGTTCCCTAGTTGGGTCACAAAATGTCTGCAGGAAAACAACCAAGATCAGAGAGGACCCAGGGCCCCACAGTGCTCTTCCTCCTCTGCAACCCCCTCCTCCCTTCTACCACTGAGGATGTTACTTAGCTGGGTCATGAAATGTCTGCAAAGAAGCAACCCAAGCACCCAAAGCATCCACAGTGGAAGATGGTGGTCTCAGAGTCTCGTGTGGCCCCTTCGCTCCCCGTTTCAGGAAAGCGCTTAAAACTTGATTCCCAGTTGGGGCGTTTTCCAATCAATGGGCAGGAGAGTCCCTTTCAATATAGCTTTAAGGACAGGGGTGTCCAGCCTTGGCTATTTTAAGGCTTGTGGACTTCAACTCCCAGAATTCCCCAGCCAGCACAGCTGGCTGGGGAATTCTGGGAGTTGAAGTCCACAAGTCTTAAAGTAGCCAAGGCAGTGGACCCCCCTGTTTTAAGCCATCCCTCCAAACTCCTTTGACCAAGCTTCACTAAACGTTCCGTATCATGTCGGTCTGTCAATAAACAAGCCAGCTTCTCATCAGACCCCAGTTCAGCAATGAAGGACTGGGCAATGCCGGGTGGCCTCCAGCGTCCTCCTCCCACATCTACTAGGTCATTCCCGCCGCCATCAGTAGCTCCTTACCTTTTCCTCCGCAACAGGAATGGTTGGGGACGGTGGCCAGGAGATCTCAGCCACCCATCCACCACAATGCAACCAATCATGGCCTTGGAAGGAAGTCCAGGGATGTCTCTCCTTCTGGCCTTCAGAAGATCCCCTTCCCTGTCACGCCCCTGTTGGAATCTGACTCGGAGCGGGAGGCCGAGCAGCTGACAGGGAGTGGGAGTGTGGCTCCCTTGGCTGTGGAAGAAACTGGGGAAGGGCACAGTCCAGCTGGGCAGAGCAGGGGAGAGGTAGAGCAAGGGAGAGGGAGTTTGGAGGAAGACCCAGGGCCACCCCCTCTTCATCCTGGGGCACGCAGGGAGGAACGGAGAAGGGAGCAAGGTGGGTTGCATGGCTTACGGGGGAGGAAAGGGCCCTGATTCCCTTCATTAGCTGCAGCTGGGAACAGTGTTTTAAAAGGGAGGTTGCGCACAGCAAGTTGTTGGGAGCAAATCATGAATTATCGGGTATCGTCGAGGCTTATCTGGGTTCCTGGTATCATCCCAACTGTGTTTGCTTCCAGTCTGAAATTCCTGCTCCTGCTCTGGCAAACTAATTACTTCAGTTTGGTCTGTTTGGATTTTAAATTACAGTTTGTGTGTACCTTGTTTTGGACTGAATTTCCTCCTGTCAAAGGCTGTTCCTGGGAGAGTTTTTCTCCAGCTGAAGGTAACCTGGACATTTGGGGGCAAAGTTGGAGATAATAAAGAGACTCTTCTGGCTTATTGGACTGTGTTGCCTTTGCGCCACGCCTCTTTGGGTCATTCCAGCCCGCCTCTTCTCCTTCATCTCTTGCAGATCTTGAAAGACCCCGCCAAGCCCAAGGCCAAAGGAAACTTCTGGACCGTTGACGTGGACCTCATCCCCCCGGAAGCCCTGAAGCTGCAGAACACGGCCGTCTCCCGCCAAGAGGAGAGAACCTTCACGGTGGACCTGGCTCCCTTCGTCTACCATGGCTGGGCTTTCCAAGCGCCCCAGCCTCCCCTCAATGGGGCCGCCCCAGAGGCGAGTGGGTTCCCAAGCAGCGAAGGGGGCCGGCAGAGCAGCCCCTTCAGCATCGATGCCTTGCTCCATGACTTCCAGGGTGTGGGTCTCTCGGGGAAAGCGAAGGCCGAGAGTCCCACAGCGCCCTCCAAAGTCTGGGGCACCGTCCCCATCTTCCGGGTCTCCTCGGGTGCCCCCCTCCTCCCCTGGCGGGCCCCGGGCCCTCTGCCCATGCTCCGCTCCCTCTCATCCTCCAGCAGCCCTGCCTCCCTCAGCTCCTTGTCCCCCAACGAGGAGCCCAAAATGGCAGCCGGCGCCTCGATTTTGGCCAAGCGCCCTAGAATCCTCCAGCCGCCCCCTGAGACCAGCGACTCTGACTCCAGGGAGGGCACTCCGCCCCCTGCTGCCCCGTTCTGGGAGCAGCTCCCCACTTCCTACACCCCCTGTCTGGCTCCCAATGTGGTGGTGGCAGCACCCCAAAGCCACGGGCTGTCCTTCCCCCACAACCCAGCCTTCCCCCCTTACGGCCCCATGCCTTTCCCACACCCAGCCTACTGGGAGCTGATGCCCCAGTCCTCCCGGAGCCCAGGCTCCTCCTCCGGGGTGGACTTGGGCCTGGAGGAAGCCATGCCTCCCAACAAGACCGTCTTTGACGTCTGGATGAGCCATCCCATGGACATCGTCCACCCGGCCTTTCCCCAGAGAAGCCCTTCCCCCCAGAGCTCAGTTATGACCCACTACAACCCCTCCTGAGGGCAGCCTTTGGCAAGGGGGTGTGGGTAGATGGTCAGACACAACAGCCAGGCTATTTGGCCAGCAATGACCATCCCATCTTCTTCTCAGCCTTTCAACTCCATGGGACAGGGGTCTCCAAACTTGGTCACTTTTAAGACTTGTGGACTTCAGCTCCCAGAATTCCTCCTTCAGTCATGATAGCTCAGGAATTCTGGGAGTTGGAAGTCCACAAGTCTTAAACTTGCCAAGTTTGAAGACCCTTGGTCTATTCTATCTATCTATCTATTCTATCTCCCTCTTTCTATCTATTCTACCTCTCTTTATCTATCTATCTATCTATCTATCTATCTATCTATCTATCTATCTATCTATCCTATCTCTCTTTCTATCTATTCTACCTCTCTA
The DNA here is from genome assembly GCA_009733165.1 of Naja naja. Classification (NCBI taxonomy): domain Eukaryota; kingdom Metazoa; phylum Chordata; class Lepidosauria; order Squamata; family Elapidae; genus Naja; species Naja naja. The sequence continues at coordinate 222,104,190 of CM019150.1, read as the reverse complement.
TCTACTCTATCTATCTATTCTATCTTTCTTTCTATCTATTCTACCTCTCTTTCTCTATGTATCTATTCCAGGGGTCTTCAAAATTGTCAGCTTTAAGACTTGTGAACTTCCAACTCCCAGAATTCTTCCTTCAGTCATGTTAGCTCAGGAATTCTGGGAGTTGAAGTCCACAAGTCTTACACTTGCCAAGTTTGGGGACCCCGCCATAGGACAACCCGACAGTCACATAACCCAACCAGAACAACCCAATAGTTACATAAGAGCCCAAGCAGGAGAAACCCATCCAGATGCTCCTGCTCTATCTCTTCAGGAGAACAGCAACCCTCTGTCCTTTGGGCCAGCTATCTCCATCAGGAACCATCTTATCGTCTACTCTCCACCATCCAGGTCATGGCTGTCCCAGAAGTGTTTTTTTCCAAAAGGCATCTCCTTGGTTTTCTTCCTTGAAAACATTTCACTTCTCATCGAAGAAGCTTCTTCAGTTCTGAGGACTGAATTCCGGGGCTTGAAGCTCACCAGATCTCAAAAGTTGCCAAGGTTGGACACCCCTGGTTTAACCTATCATCCACAAGACCAGGAAACTGGTCTCCACCCATGGCCAGGACTCCAGGCTCGGGCCCAAAGTCAAGTTTCCAGGCTTTACCAAAGGCCAACAGGGGGAAGGGATGTTGGCAAGAGCCCTGCCAGCTGACCCTCCCTAGCTGATGGTACCCAGAGGACCAAAGAAGCTTCTTCGATGAGAAGCGAAACATGAAACACGTGTCCAAGGAAATGATCAAAGACCTTTGGGAGAACCAAATTCTCCTTTTCAAGAGAGGGCATCTCCCATAACAAACGAGAGAGGGAGAACCTGCTGGACCAGGTTCTCAGCACACACACCCCAAGAAAGCCAGAGGGCACCAGGAGGAGGAGCAGGAGGGCTGGGCCCTCCTCTTTGGACTGCTTGCTTGAGGTTGAAGGTTCAAAAAAATGGACCAGATGAGGATGAGTGCTTTGCTCCTCCACATCCTTCCTGCAGAGCTTCAACATCCAGGGAAGAAATGCATTAATTGGATGCAAAAGGCAGTGGTTACTGGTGCCAAATCCTTGACCACTCTGCTTTGTGAGCGTGTTGGCTTCTGGGCGCAATTCAAGGTGTTGGTTTTCACCTTCATAGCCCTTCATGGCTTAGGACTAAGGTTGCTCGAGGGACGGTCTCTTTGCCCAGTTGATTCTACCTGCCTTACCCAAGTTGGCAGGAAGGATCTTCTTTGGGTACCATCAACTAGGGAGGTCAGCTGGCAGGAGCCCCAAAGGAGTCCCACTGAGATTAGATTCACCGCCTCTCTCTTGGCCCCTCATAAGGCCTGGAAAACTTTGTACCTGAGTCTGGAGTTCTGGATATGAGTTAGACCCACTCTCCTGGTCATGTGGATGATAGGTTAAATCTGGAGCGGCCAAGATTGGACGTCCTTGGGTTAGATTATGCCCAGTTGCTATCCTTTCTATTTCTATTGGTTTTTGCATTGTGTTTTGTGGTTCTTTTAATTTTACGGTGAGCCACTTAAGAGTCAGGCCAACCTAAAATAGATGACTGCACCGATCAAGTCAATGAATAAAAACTTCACTGTTAAAATTGCTCCTCCTTTTAGGTACTTCCACCATCTCAGAGAAACTACTGTAGGAGATGCCAGATCTTACAACACTTCCCTCCTTCCCTGGAGAACCTGACTATATTCCCAGTAGTTCTCAGGTTATGACCCTAATCTGCCCCAGGCTTTCCATTGCTAAGAGAAGCTGTCCTTAAGTGAAGCGCCACCTGACCGCACAGCTTTGCAACTGCAGTTCCAGCAAGTTGTAGGTGCTCCATCCCGGGAGGTTTTGAAGAAGAGACTGGACAGCCATTGGTCTGGAATGGTATAAAGTCTGTGCCATGCTGGCTGAGGAATTCTGGGAGTTGAAGCCCAGAAGTCTTAAAAGTTCCCAAGGTTGGACAGCCTTACCCTACACCAGGGGTCCCCAAACTTGGCAACTTTAAGACTTGTGGACTTCAACTCCCAGAATTCTCCAGCCAGCTATGCTGGCTGGAGAATTCTAGGAGTTAAAGTCCACAAGTCTTAAAGTTGCCAAACAGATAGATAACAGATCACAGATAATCAGGGTTGGAAGAGATCTTGCAGGTCATCTAGTCCAACCCCCTGCCCAAGCAGGAGATCCCACACCATTTCTAACAGGTGGCAGTCCAGTCTCTTCTTGAAAGCCTCCAGGGATGAAGCTCCCACAACTTCCGAGGGCAACTTCTGTTCCATGGGTTGATTGTTCTCTCTGTCAGGAAATTCCTCCTTATTCCCAGGTTGAATCTCTCCTTGATCCGTTTCCATCCATTATTATTCCTTCTCTGGCCTTCAGGTGTCTTGGAAAATATCTTGACCCCCTCCTCTCTGGGGCAGCCCCTCAACTATTGGAAGACTGCTCTCCTGTCTCCCCTGGTCCTTCTCTTCCCTAGACTAGCCAGGCCCAGTTCCTGCAACCGTTCTTCGTATGTTTTAGCCTCCAGTCCCCTCATCATCCTGGTTGCTCTTCTCTGCACTTTTTCTAGAGTCTCAACATCCAAGTTTGTAGATCTCTGCCCTACCCCATTCTGGACCAATGGTTGTCTAATTTTTCCTTAAAACCTTCCTTTGATGGAGTTCTCACAACCTCTGAAGGCAAACTGTGATGGCCTGCATCTCTTTTCTAACTTTTTCTATGATTAGGACCAGGAAAAAATTACAGATAGTCCTCAGATTATGACCCTTTGAAGTTATGACGGGGTTGGAAAAAAAACTGCCATTGCATCCTCCTCTCGACCCCGTGATCATAATTTAGGTGCATTTATGACAGCTGTTACGTCCCCCCACAGCCACATTTTCCCACTCTGTGCAATCTGCCCCTTTCAACTCCTTCCACCCCACCTGTCTTCCCCAACATCTCTGCCCTTTTGGTCATCCTGACCATCCATGGCTGAACTGGAAGCCCCTCTATTCCACTGGTACCCCTTTTCCTGACCATCACTTTCCCCCCGATCAGTGAGACGGGCGGCATATAAATGTAATAAATATCTTTTACTACATACATTGTCTGCTTTGGCTCCCTTCCTTTCCTCCTCAAATGGGAGGCACGATGTTTTGGGTAGAGGTCCCAGGAAGTCCATGTTGCCTTGGCCACAGCTTCTGTGATGGGAAAACAGTCCTTTATCAGCACTGATCCTGAATACAAGAGGATTCCATGGGAGGGTTATGGAGAAGTTGTAAATAGGAGCTCCCTTCAACTCTTTCTCTCCCACACCTCCCTCCTTTTCCTCAGATAATTTACTTGCTCAATCTATGGAGATTCTCAGTCCTCCAGGTCCTGTGTCATGCCCCTGGTGGAGACTGACTCCGAGGAAGAGGAGGAACAGCCAACAGGGAGTGGGAGTGTGGCTCCAGAAGTGGTGGATTAGGCTGGGGAAGGGCAGAGGCCAGCTGAGCAATCAGGATCCAGGCCCATCCCCTATCCATCCCAGGGCACACAGGGAGGAGACGATCAGGGAAAAGTGTGGTCTCCTCGGGAGGAGAGGGCCATGATCCTCCTCAGGGCTTACAGCTGGGAGCTATGTATATAAGTTTGTAACTGCATATGCAGAATTGCTGGAGTTAAAGTTAGTGTTTCCTTTGAAGGAGGTTTATATTTGTTGGCATTTTTTCCAAGGACTTTCCCTGGTTATCTGCTTGGAACATATAATTACTTATCTTGGTTTGATTTCGGAACTTGCGCCACTACAGTTTGTTCTTGTTTTTCCTTTTGCCTCATTATTTACTTTTGGGACTTTAAACTGTGACTAATAAAACAGTTAAGTTGAAGGCATTGCCGGACTTTAATTCATGTTTTGGGTTTGGGGTGATTTTGAGAGACTAGGGGTCATCCCATCCTGGTTATCCCAAAAGTGCTTTTTTTTCCCCAAGAGGCAACTGGACTTTCTGGGTTTTTTTTCTTTGAAGACGTTTCGCTTCTCATCCCAGAAGCTTCCTTCAGTTCTTCTTCATCATCTGAAGAAGCTTCTTGGATGAGAAGTCTTCCAAGAAAGAAAACAAGAAAAGTCCAGTTGCCTCTTGAAAAAAAAGCACCTTTGGCACAACCAGGACCTGGAGGCCGGAGAATTTCCATAGACATTTAGGGTTATTAGCTCAGCATTTCTCAACCTGGATGAGTTGAAGACAAGCAGACTTCAACTCCCAGAATCCTCAGCCAGCCAAGGTTGAGAAACACGGAAATGGCTGATTATGACGAAGAAAACACCGTCCCCTCTAAAAATAGACGAACGTAATAGAATAGAATTCTTTTATTGGCCAAGTGTGATTGGACACACAAGGAATTTGTCTTCAGTGCAAATGCTCTCAGTGTACATAAAAGAAAAGATACATTCGTCAAGAATCAAGAATCATCAGGTACAACACTTGATAATCATAGGGTACAATAAGCAATCAAGATAGATAGATAGATAGATAGATAGATAGATAGATAGATAGAAAAAAGAAAAGAAGGAAAGGAAGAGAAAGAAAGAAAGAAAGAAAGAAAAGAAAGAAAGAAGGAAGAAGAAGAAAAGAAAGAAAGAAAAGAATAGAATTTTATTGGCCAAGTGTGATTGGACACACCAGGAATTTGTCTTGGTGCAAATGCTCTCAGTGTATATAAGAGAAAAGATACATTTGTCAAGAGTCAAGAATCATCAGGTACAACACTTAATAATAATAGTAATAGGATACAAATAAGCAATCAAATCATACCAGGAAACAGTCAATATAAATCTTAAGGATACAAGCGACAAAGTTACAGTCCTACAGTCATGAGTGGGAGGGGATGGGTGATAAGGAGTGATGAGAAGATTAATAGTAATAGTAATGCAGACTTTGTAAATAGTCAGTGTTGAGGGAATTGTTTGTTTAGCAGAGTGATGGCATTTGGGGAAGAAACTGGCCTTGTGTCTAGTTGTTCTGGTGTGCAGGGCTCCATAGCATCATTTTGAGGGAAGGAGTTGAAACAGTTTATGTCCAGGATGTGAGGGGTCTGTAGATATTTTCACAGCCCCCTTTTTGACTCGTGCAGGATACATAGGTCCTCCATGGAAGGCAGGTTGGTAGCCATTGTTTTGTCTGCAGTCCTAATTACCCTCTGAAGTCTGTGTCTGTCTTGTTGGGTTGCAGAACCAAACCAGACAGTTATGGAGGTGCAGATGACAGACTCAGTCCTTCCTCTGTAGAACCGGATCAGCAGCTCCTTGGGCAGTTTGAGCTTCCTGAATTGGCGCAGAAAGAACATTCTTCGTTGTGCTTTTTTGATGACATTTTTGATGTTAGGTGTCCATTTTAGGTCTTGTGATATGAGAGAACCTAGAAATTGGAAGGTCTCTACTGTTGATACTGGGCTGTCTAGTATTGTAAGAGGTGGTAGTATGGGAGGGTTTCTTCTAAAGTCTAGCACCATTTCTATGGTTTTGAGTGTGTTCAGTTCCAGATTGTTCCGGTTACACCACGAGGCAAGTTGTACAACCTCCTGTCTGAATGCAGATTCATCATTGTCTCAAATGAGACCAATCACTGCTGTATCATCTGCAAACTTCAGTATTTCAACAGAGGGATCCTTTGAGATGCAGTCATTGGTATATAGGGAGAAGAGAATCAGTACCAAACCCTACATTTTCTGCAGATAAGATCTAGTTCTAACGTTCAGTTGAGCGCAGAGGCATCATGGTCCAAATCTGGACAACTTTTCCATCAGTCCATTTGTGACGGAGAGAAAGCTTCCTTGTGATGATGGAGCCAACTGGACCACTGACCACTGCAGGGAGGAGGAGAAGATGCTGATTAAGATGGCCCATGTGAGACCACTGATGGCTTGAGCAGGCTTCCTCTCCGTGTTTGACGACTTTCCTGGCCATCTTGTTGCGCACCTGGTTGTCATAGAGGGGACCAGACCAGTGGTGGGATTCAGAATTTTTTTACTACTGGTTCTGTTGGCTTGGCTTGGTGGGCGTGCTGTGGCTTGTAAATAAATACAATAAATAAATAAATAAATAAACAAATAAATAAATAAAACAAACAAAATAAATAAATACAATAAAAATAAATAAATAAATAAATAAAATAAGCAAATAAAAAAATAAACAAAATAAAGGACAGGCAGGTACATGGGACAGACAGAACCTCTTGAGATGCCAAAAGTGACATCTTGTGGTGGTACCTGGGAGGTTTTTCCAGCCAGTGCATCCCCCAAAAGAGGGCGTAGACCCCTGCAATCTTGTGGGTTGAACCTTTGCCCCCCCGCCCCAAAGCAGCCAACAAGAAGACCAGAAGTCGGATCCAGGATGGACTCTGTGCCTCTTTGAGAGACAAGGACACCAGAGATCCTTCAAGGGATCCTGGATCACTCATCCAGTCTGGATCCAAGAAAATGGGACAATTCTCATGCTACCTTTAACCTTGGGGGTCCTGGGTGCTCCATGAGCTTGGTGGTTCAATAGCATACATTTCATGACCCAACTAGATAATATCAGTGAGTGGGGTGGGGAGGAGGAAGGAGAAAGAGGAGGAGGAGGAGGAAGAGGGAGAAGAAGACCACCTATGGGGTCCTTGCTGCTCTCTGAACTTGGCTATATTTCTTGCAGACATTTCACTAGCAAACGAGGTAATCCCATCAGTGACCATGGCTACCCCTTCCCTGTGTGCCTGAGATATCCTAAAAACGCCTGCAAGGAAACAGCCAAGCCCAGGGAGCACCAAGGACTTCACAGCTCCAAGTTCCCTTAACTAGATGCTTCCCTAATTAAGTAGTTCCCTAATCAAGGACCTATGAAAGGGCAACCAAAAAGTGGCAAAGCCATTGATGCCCAAACTGAGAGCAAACCCCACACCTATTAGCACTGATGAGGTTCCCTAGTTGGGTCATGAAACGTCTGCAAGAAAACCACCCAGCTCAGACAGCACCAAGGACTCCACAGTCCTCTTCCTCCTCCTCCTCCTCCCCGCTCCTCCTCTCTCACAGACCCCCCCTCTTCTAGCACTGATGAGTTTACCTAGTTGGGTCATGAAATGTCTGCAACAAAACCACCAACCACAGAGTGCACCAAGGACCTCATAGTCCTGCTCCTCCATCTCCTCCTCTCCAGAAACCTCCCTCCCAGCACTGATGATGTTCCCTAGTTGGGTCATGAAATGTCTGCAGGAAAACCACCCAGCTCAGACAGCACCAAGGATCCCCCAATCTTCTTCCTTCCTTCCTTCCTTCCTTCCTTCCTTCCTTCCTTCCTTCCTTCCTCCCTCCCTCCCTCCCTCCCTCCCTTTCCTTCTTTTCTCTCTGCAAACCCCACTCCCTGCTAGCACTGGTGATGTTCTCTAGTTGGGTCACGAAACGACTGCAGGAAAACCACCCAGCTCAGACAGCCCCAAGGATCCCCCAGTCCTTCCTTCCTTCCTTCTTTTCCTTCCTTCTTCCTCCTTCCTTCCTTCCACCCTTCCTCCTTCATCCTTCCCTCACTCCCTCCTCCCCTCCCTTTCCTCTGTTTCTCTGCAAACCCCACTCCCTGATAGCACTGGTGATGTTCTCTAGTTGGGGTCACGAAGCGTCTGCAGGAAGAAACAACCCGGCTCAGAGAGCACCAAGTCCCCCAGTCCTTCCTTCCTTCCTTCCTTCCTTTCTTCCTGACTTCCTCCTTCCTTCCTTCCCTACTCAAGCCCTCCCTCCCATCACTCCCTCCCTCTCCTTCTTTTCTGCTCTGCAAACCCCACTCCCTGACTAGCACTTGGTGATTCTCTAGTTGGGTCACGAAACGACTGCAGGAAAACCACCCAGCTCAGACAGCACCAAGGATCCCCCAGTCCTTCCTTCCTTCCTTCCTTCCTCCTTCCTTCCTTCCCTCCATCCCTCCCTCCCCCTTTCTTCTTTTCTCTCTGAAAACCCCACTCCCTTGCTAGCACGGTGGGTTCTCTAGTTGGGTCACGAAACGACTGCAGGAAACAACCCAGCTCAGACAGCCCAAGGATCCCAGTCCTTCCTTCCTTCCTCCTCCTTCCTTCCTTCTTCCTTCCTTCCTTCCTTCCTTCCTTCCTTCCTTCCTCCCTCCCTCCCTCCCTCCCTTTCCTTCTTTTCTCTCTGCAAACCCCACTCCCTGCTAGCACTGGTGATGTTCTCTAGTTGGGTCACGAAACGTCTGCAGGAAAACAACCCGGCTCAGAGAGCACCAAGGATCCCCCAGTCCTTCTCCTCCTGCTCCTCCTCCTCCTCTCTTTTAGCACTGATGATGTTCCCTAGTTGGGTCACGAAACACCTGCAAGAAAGCCTCCAAGGTCAGAGAGCACCAAGGACCCTTCATTTCATCCCTGAACCACAAAAATTATCTCCTGCCTATCTCTGACCTCCTCTTTGTGGTGTGGGCAGTGTGAGATTATGGAGGAAGGGGGAAAACCAATCGCAGAGGCTTCTGTAAGGGTCCTTGGCCTCTGGTTCTGGAAGATGGAAGAAGACAAATGGCAGCAGTGGGCGGAACCTAGGAGGAGGGGGCAGCTCCACAATGGTCCATAACCCCCAAAATGGAAGCACCTCCCCCCCTTTCAATTGGGAGGAGAGGGCTAAAAAACATTAAGCAAGGTCAGCTCAGCTGCTCCTCGACTTCCAACCACAACTGAGTCCCAGCGTTTCTGTTGCCAAGTGAAACATTTGTGAAGTGAATTCTGCTCTGTTTTACGACCTTCCTTGCCACGGCTGTTAAGTCAGTCACTGAGGTTAAGTTGTCAGAAGCTTGCAAAAGGGAATCACGTGACCCTGGGACTCTCTGCGCCCGTCGTAAGTATGAGCCAGTTTGTCAAGCATGGGAATTTTGCTCACACGACCATGGGGGATGATGCTGCAACGGGTTGTAAGTGTGAAACACGGTCATAAGTCAGGGTTTTTTTTCAGTGATGTCACTTTGGTCACTAAATGAACTGTTGGAAGCCAAGGACTCTCTGAAGGACAAGTGAGAATTAAACTGGATTGGGAAAATGTAAAATAAAAGTCCCAAGAGAGGGCACTGTTGCTCCCCAAAACTCAGGAGATTGATTGCTTTTTTTTAAAAGCACCTTTTTATACTCTAATAATGATTTCTCCAATACAGTATCTATTAAAAATCCCGCTTTTGGGAAATAATAAATATTTAAATGCAATCACTTGCCTTCCCAAGGGTGAGCATCCCATTTAAAAGACGTCTATGGCCACCTACTTTAAGCACAGCTCTGGGAGGCTTCAGCTGCAATATAACCACAAAACCCGAAAACATAATAAAACCTTAAAACAAAACTGGAAATCCAGGTCCTCATTCATCCTCCCACAGCACCGTTTCAGGTCTTGGGCGGCTGAATATATTCAGATTTAGCTTGGAAAAAGGTTGAGGAATTCTGGGAGTTGAAGTCCCCAAATCCACGTTGGCTGAGGAATTCTGGGAGTTGAAGTCCCTGGATCCATGTTGGCTGAGGAATTCTGGGAGCCAAAGTCCCAAAAGCCATGTTGGCTGAGCAATTCTGGGAACTGAAGTCCCCAAGTCCATGTTGGCTGAGGAATTCTGGGAACCAAAGTCCCCAAATCCACACTGGCTGAGGAATTCTGGGAGTTGAAGTCCCCAAATCCATGTTGGCTGAGGAATTCTGGGAGCCAAAGTCCCCAAATCCACATTGGCTGAGGAATACTGTGAACTGAAATCCCCAAATCCACGTTGGCTGAGGAATTCTGGGAGCCAAAATCCCCAAATCCATGTTGGCTGAGGAATTCTGGGAGCCAAAGTCCCCAAATCCATGCTGGCTGAGGAATTCTGGGAGTTGAAGTCCCAAAACCACGTTGGCTGAGGAATTCTGGGAGCCAAACTCCCCAAATCCACATTGGCTGAGGAATACCAGGAGCCAAAGTCCCAAATCCACATTGGCTGAGGAATTCTGAGAGTTGAAGTCCCTGGATCCATGTTGGCTGAGGAATTCTGGGAGCCAAAGTTCCAAAAGCCACGTTGGCTGAGGAATTCTGGGAATTTAAGTCCCCAAATCCACGCTGGCTGAGGAATTCTGGGAGCCGAAGTCCCCAAATCCATGCTGGCTGAGGAATTCTGGGAGCCGAAGTCCCCAAATCCATGCTTGGCTGAGGAATTCTGGGAGCCGAAGTCCACAACCATAAAGGGCCCATCGTCCCCCACCCCTCCTTTAGGGCAAAAGGAAAAGATCTGGTCTCCTTTTTGCATTTGCAAGATCCCCTTTCCAGATATAAATCAGTCTTCTGATGTTTGGTTCACACACACACACACACACACACACAGAGTGTTGAGAATTGTGGTTGCATTTGTGTTGTCCTAAAGCACAACAGTTGTGGTTTCTTGGTTTTTTTTTTACAAACAACAGTGCCGGAGCCACAACTATTGCGATGGCTGAGTTTACACCAGCATCTTAAGTCATAGAAGTGTTTGTGCCCTGTGTGTCACACAAAAAGGGGGCAACTTGCCATGGGCCTATGTTTTGAGTCCCCTTCGTGTCTTCTCCTGTTTTCTACCCAAATAATTCCCAAATAACACAGATAGTTCTCAACTTACAGCAGTTCATGTAGTGACCACAACGGCACTGAAAAAAGTGACTTATGACCATTTTTCACACTTATGGACTGTTGCATCAACCCCCTGGTCACGTGGTTTGCATTCAGATGTTTGACAACTGGTTCCTATTGATGACGGTTGCTGCATCCCCACGGCCACATTTGAGACGCTTGGCAACTGGCATGTACTTATGACAGTTGCAGGACATGTGATCAGCTTCTGAGAAGCAATATCCACGGGGAAGCCAGATTCATTTAACAACCGTGTTACTAACCTAATAATGGTTGTGATTCACTTAGCAATGGTGGCAAGAAAGGTGGGGAAGTGGGGCAAAACCCACCACAAATTTCTCACTTGGCAACATAAATTTCAGGCTCAATTGTGGTTGTAAGTCCAGGACTACCTATATTTAAAAAATGGTCAGCACCTTGGAATAAAACAAGATAGAAAAAAGGGGCTGCAGGGGGACTCAAGAGGTACAGGGTCCCCTGCTTGAGCAAGGGGCTGGACTAGAAGGCCTCCGAGGTCCCCTTCCAGCTCTCTTCAGATTGATGGATTGATTGAATTTACAATTCAATCAAGTCCTTGAGCCCAATTTAGACCATTTCAATGGAGCCAGGTGATTGTCACTGAATCACACCTGATTCTCCAGGGTCTGGTTTTTGCCAGGTTCAATGGATCTTGTGGTTAAATGGATCATTCTGCTTGTTAAATACGTTATGCGAGCTCGCTTAAGTATATTATGCGATCTTTATAAGGAGCAAAATCAATTTCCCCTGTTCACTGTTTAATGGAAACCAGCTGAGAAAGTTGCAAAACTACAACCACACCAGGATGTTCCAATCATCTTAAAAATGCATGCTAAGAGCTTGAATTTTTGATCGGGTCACCTTGTCTGGGGGGGAGGAGGGGGTTGTTGCAACAATCCTGAGGGCTTCAAGGACTTACGGGAGCCACTTTTTTTTCAGTGCTGTTGTAAACCTTGAGTAGCTGACAAATTAATGGTTACAGGCCTGAGGACCTGTAAGCGTCTCTCTTAAGAGAGCCCAAAGGGGCTTTGTCCAAAAGGCCAAGTGGACTTCCTTGGTTTTTAATTTTTCCTTGAAAACGTTTTGCTTCTCATCCAAGAAGCTGCAATCAATCAGAACAGAGCTGGAAGGGACCTCAGAGGTCTTCTAGTCCAACCCCTTGCTTAAGCAGGAGACCCTATCACATTTCAGACAAATGGCTGACCACACTCCTCTTTAAAACCTCCAGTAATGAAGCACACACAATTTCTGGAGGCAAGCCAGTCCACTGGTTAAACTGGTTGCTCCTTTGGTTCTGGGATGAGAAGCGAAATGTTTTCAAAGGGAAGAAAAACAAAAAACTCCAGTTGCTTTTGGGGAAAGCACCTTGGTCTGGATGATGGAGAATCTCCATAGATTTCTCTCTTAGAGGCATCACCAAGGCTGGTGGCAATCTGTCCCATTGGTGAGCAGTTAGGAAACACGTTGTTGTGGCCTGGCAGCAGACTGGACAGCGAGGAGGCTGGGGAGGAACCTGGGCCAGTCCTGGAGTCTGGGGAAGGCTCTGACAAGGGCTCTGCGTCGGAGGCAGAGATGGGGCCAGGGCCACCTGACGGTTATTAGCTGCCTTCATAGTTGGAGATCAGTGGGGCAAAAGAACAGCTGGAGCCTGTTCCCAGTGTGCACATGCACAGAGCTGCCAGGAGAAGGGAACAGCTGAGGAACAAGGCTTGACTCAGGAGTAAAGACACAGGTGGATGGTGAATGGCCCCTCCCATAGGGAATAAAAAGGAGCAAAAGGGGAGTGGGGTTTGAATTGAACAGTTAGTTCACTTCATTAGGGTGAAGATCTGTTCCTGACTTCTTGCCAAGTATTGTGTGCTATAGTGTGGCGTCTGAGAGATATCGGCCTGGCGCTTCTCCAAGTCTGAGAAAGGTCTGTAACTGCAAAATACCTTGAAAGAATGTTGGCCGGGACTTTGCAGGAGAGGAATTCACTGTAAACTCAGTAAAGGAGGTTTTATTGGGATGGAGAAACCTAGGTCAGAACACACTTCCTGATGTCAGTCTGAAGTCTGCTTGCTTGTTTTTAAAATTATTGAAATCATTTGCTGAGATTAGACCGGTCTGCACTTTGACCCTCTTTCGTAAGGCCCTGAAGACCTGGTTTGGCCACTGGGCCTGGGGGCCCCCAGAGTGCTATGGAACCCCCTCAAGTGGCTTCTTTGATTGATTGATTGATTGATTGATTGATTGATTGATTGTTGGGGGCGGGGAGATTGTATTTAATCCTTGTATATTGGGTTTTTGTTTTTTTTAAGCTGCCTAGAGCAGGGGTCTCCAACCTTGGCAACTTTAAGAAGGGGGACTTTAACTCCCAGAATTCCCAAGCCAGCTTTGCTCTCATGCCAGGGGTCTCCAACCTTGGCCACTTTAAGCCTGGGGGACTTCAACTCCCAGAATTCCCCAGCCAGCACACACACACACACACACATGTATTATATATACACATACATACACACACATGGTAATATATAAACAAATATAACATCAGTCATAACATATATTATCTTCCATTATAGTATTGATAACTGTCAGAAATATTTATTCATCTGTTTTTCTTTCTCCTATAAACCACATTTCACCTAATTCCACTCCTCTAACCTCAATATCTGTCTTTAACCATTTATAGAATAGCTTTCATGTTATGAAATAGTCCAAATCATCTTTTCCTTTAATTTTTTAGGGTTAGCCTATCCATCTCTGCACATTCCAGAATTTTTAAAATTATAATATTGTCTGCAGAGGTTTCTGGTTTTTTCCAACATTGTGCATATGTGATCCCGGCTGCTGTTAGGATGTGTAGAACCAAATACGTGTTACTCATATTGTAATTTCCAGGAATCATGCCCAACAAAAATGCCTCAAGTTTCAGATCTATTTGTTGTCTTATCCTATTTTCCAGCCATGTTTGTATTTTCTTCCAGTAATTTTTGGCTTTTGGGGCATCTCCACCTAACTCTTCCAACCCTGTTTATTCAGCTAAATTGGGTGAACTTCAACTCCCAGAATTCCCCGGCCCTTCTACCCATCTTAACCAAGGTGTGGAGCGTCCTGTGTTTGTGGAACTCTATTGTGATTCAATTGGTGCTTTGTGTGAATGTGTGTACTTCCTCTCTGTAGCCTCAGGCCAGCTTGTCCTGCCCAAAGCAAAATAACCTCCTTTTGACCTCCCAGGTGGAGCCTCTCCGGCCAGCCATCAAGGGCCATCAATAGCCCCTATTAGTGGCCTTTTGTGTTCTTCTCTGGTGCTTAGCAAAAGAAAGGAAGGTAGTAGCTTAGCAGGGCAATCTACAAACAATGTAGCTCCAGGGAGGGGCAGGTGAGGTCCAATAGTCAACCCCAAGAGAAAGGATCCTCTTCTGTGCTTCTTTCTCTCCCTGGAGAGGACCCCTCCCCCAACTTACACAGAATGGAGGCTGGCTTGCTACACAGAGGGGCTTCCCTGAGTAGGGCTGCCTTCCTTGGAGTTCCATTCATCATACTCCTGGATTTTGTGGGGTAGGGGGAGTCTTTCAGATCAATCCACTACAAGTTCAGGCTACCTTCAAGATCCAGCAGCACCCAAATTTTGGCAATGTTCTGAGCAAGTCCCTGCCTGGAATGGCTAGAAGGGTCTCCTGTTTGAGCAGGGGGCTGGACTAGAAGACCTCCAAGGTCCCTTTCAATTCTGTTATCACTTCAGGGGAGGACACCCCCCCCCTGGAGTTTTCTCAACCAAGACCAACCCAATGGCTTGCTTGGCACGCTGCACAGCTGTGGCTTGTTAAAGACAATTTGCAGAGCAGGTCAAGAATATCAAGAGTCCGAAAGAACCTTGGAGGTCTAGTCCAAGCAGGAGACCCTAGGCCTAGACCATTTCAGGTGAATGGTTGCCCAGCCTCTTTAAAACCTACTGTGTGGGAGCATCCACAACATCTGGAGGCAAGCTGTTTGATTAATTGTTCTCACTTCATTCTAGGTTGCTTCTCTCCTTGATGAGTTTCCATCCTTTGCTTCTTCTCCTGCCTTCAGATGCTTTGGAGCAGGGGTCTCCAACCTTGGCCACTTTAGGACTTGTGGGCTTCAACTCCCAGAATGGAGCTGGCTGAGGAATTCTGGGAGTTGAAGTCCACAAGTCTTAAAGTTGCCAAGCTGGCTGAGGAATTCTGGGAGTTGAAGTCCACAAGTCTTAAAGTTGCCAAGCTGGCTGAGGAACTCTGGGAGTTGAAGTCCACAAGTCTTAAAGTTGCAAAGCTGGCTGAGGAATTCTGGGAGTTGAAGTCCACAAGTCTTAAAGTTGCAAAGCTGGCTGAGGAATTCTGGGAGTTGAAGTCCACAAGTCTTAAAGTTGCCAAGGTTGGAGAGCCCTGCTTTGAAGAATAGCTTGACTCTTTCTTTCTTCCAATATTGGAAGACTGCTATCACATCCGTCCCCACCACCCAGTCCTTCTTTTCATTAAACTACTAGACATCCCCAATTCCAGCAACTATTCTTCGTAAGTTTTAGCCTCCAGCCCCCTAATCAACTTTGTTCTTCTTTGCATCCTTTTTTGTGCCATGGCGACCAAAATCACATGCAGTATTCCAAGGGTGGCCCTTACCAAAGCATTATAACAAGGGTCTTCAAACTTAGCAAGTTTTAAGACTATGTGGACTTCAACTCCCAGAATTCCTGAGCTACCATGACTGGAGGAGGAATTCTGGGAGTTGAAGTCCACATGTCTTTTTCTTGTATATAAATTTATTTATTCAAAGTTTCAAAAATTTAAAAAGGAGAAACAAGTTGTCACATTTTACAGCGATATAGCAGTGTATATGTCCTTTAATAACAGTTAAGTTCATTTACCATAGGTATATCTGTAGCTAATTTACTAGTTACTTACTTACTATACAACTGTTAAAGTACAATACTTATTTAGCTACATTACTTTACATATATACCCATAAATCATACATCATATTCTTTAAGGTTTCTTTAGTCATTTTCACAAACATCTTTACTCCTTTTTTTAAACCATTTATACCATATGTTCCATATAGTAAAATATTCTTCTTCTTCCCTGTTTTTTAATAACATAGCTAGTCTAATCATTTCTGCACATTGATGTATCTTATTAATTACTGCTAGATCTGTGGGTGTAGTGGTCAGTTTCCAGTTTTGAGCAAGAGAGATTCTTACAGCGGTTATAATATGTAATGTTACATTTTGGTGTTTCTTATCCCATGTCAGTTCTAGCAGAAAGATCTCTGGGTTGAATTTGATCTTTTGTTTTGTTAACTCCCCTAACCATGCTTGAATTTTGAGCCAGTACTTTCGTACTTGGGGTGAAGTCCACGTGTCTTAAAGCTGCCAAGTTCGAAGACCCCTGCATTATAAAAAGTGGTATTAACATTTCATGTGATCTCTGCTAATGCAGCCTAGGATTGTGTTGGCTTTTTTTTTTAATAGCTGCAGCACACCTCTGGCTCAGATTTAAGGAAGCAAGGCCTTCCACTGATTAATTGTTCTCACCATCAGGAAATTCTCCTTAATTCTAATTTGATTCTCTCCTCAATTAGTTGCTTCTTGAACTTCCCTTGGGTGCTTTGGGAGACTATCTTGACCCTCCCTCTTCTTTGTGGCAGCCCCTCAAATATTGGAAGGCTGCTGTCATGTCTCCCTGGGTCCTTCTCTTCACTAGACTAGACGTACCCAATTCCTGCAAAAACCCAAGCTACCTGTTGGTTTAAGGAGAAGCCCAACAGCTGGCCATGTTTTTCCTGTTTCAAGGATGGACAAGCATTTCTTCAGCCAGCCCTCATTCTGCCCCCCAACCTCCCCCACCTGGCTTTTAGATGGGAACTGATAAAAAGCCCTGGAAGACCTGTCTGGAGCGGGAGGTGTCCTCTTGAAGACACAATGTTATCTCAAGGGTGGAGGCAAGAGAAAGGAAACAGCTCAGGAGCCCCCAGATCTTAGCCAGGTGTGGGGAAGCAAAATGTGGGGCCCGATCCCGCAGGGCTCTTGTGATAGAAAAGAATTATTTCTTGGCCAAGTGTGATTGGACACACCAGGAATTGGTCATTTGCAAGAGAGAATTTGTAAGACACCCAAGGAATTTGTAAGTGAGGAAAGCAGTCTAAAAGGGCCTAACTATCACACTCACTCACACACACACAAACAAACACACACACACACACACAGCAGTGCCTGGGATTGACAGGCCTGTGGCCAGAGGTCCGCACAGACCGGGAGCTCAGCATGATGGGCTCTCTTCTGGGTGATTGTCCAATCGGGATTATTATTATTATTATTATTATTATTATTATTATTATTATTTGGATTTCTATGCCGCCCCATCTCCCGAAGAAGGGCATACAATCATAAAAACAACATAAATATAAATACTATACAATTTAAAAAGAGATTAAACCTGAAACCCAATAATCTGAATTAAAATAACACTATTCAAATTTTAAAAACCCCATCCCCCTCCTCAGTCCAGGTTGGCAAGTTGGAAAAGCCATGTTTTTAGGCCACTCGGAACCACCCAAAGCTCCAGGGGCAGCTGGTTCCAAGGGTGGGCTCCCCACAGAGAAGGCCCTACCCCTGGGGGTCGCCAGCCGACATTGTCTGGCCGATGGCACCTCAAGGAGGCCCTGCCTGTGGGAGCGCACGGGACGTTGGGAAGCAGTTGCTGGCAGCAGGGTCTCCCGCAAGTATCCGGTCCTAAGCCATGCAGGGCTTTAGCACCTTGATTCTCTATGCTACACCTCCATCCAGGTGTTTTTTTCCCTCTCACTCCCAAAACGCAACTGGAATTTCTTGGGTTTTTATTTTTCCCTTTGAAAAAAGGGTTTGGTTTCTGATCCAAGAAGCTTCAGGACTTGTCCAGCACTGAAGCAGCTTCTTGGATGAGAAGCAATACATTTTCAAAGAAAAACCAGTTGCCTTTTTAAAAAAAACAACAACACCCACCTTTGGGATTTCTCTGGGTGGACTGCTGTCTCTACCTCTTGGCAACAGAGAAATGGGCCAATTTACCTTATTTTTTGGCCTTTGGAACCCCTCCCAGCCTTCACTGGTTGAGTTGGCACCATGCCAAACCATGGTTTGTTTCATCACTGTCAAGCAGTCTAAAAAGCCAGGCGGTCTTAACATCTCGAATGACTCTCTGGACTCTGTGGCTGGGTTCACACAATACCCTAAAGCCAGATCAGCTGTGACATGCAAAGGCCAGTTACTTAAAAACAAAAAGATGAAGAATATTTGTAGGTCAGGGTTGAAATGGGCTCTCTGAGCTTGGTGGTTTTCTTGTAGACATTTCATTGCTAGCAATGGTGAAGTTTAACTTAGTTTGGGCCATGAAATGTCTGCAGGAAAACCACCATGCTCAGAGAGCCCCAAGCACCCCACAATCCTTCCTTCCTTCCTCCCCCCTCCCTATTTTTCTTTCCTTCCTTCCTTCCTTCCTTCCTTCCTTCCTTCCTTCCTTCCTTCCTTCCTTCCTTCCTTCTTCCTTCCCTTTCTCTCTGCAAACCGAACTCCCTGCTAGCAATGATGGTTAACCTAGTTTCAATCATGAAATGTGCAAGGAAACCACCATGTTCAGAGAGCCCCAAGGACCCCACAGTCCTTCCTCCCTCCCTCCCCCCTCCGTATTTTTCCTTCCTTCCTTCCTTCCTTCCTTCCTTCCTTCCTTCCTCCCTCCCTCCCTCCTCCCTCCCTTCCCTTTCTCTCTGCAAACCCAACTCCCTGCTAGCAATGATGATGTTAACCTAGTTTGGGCCATGAAACATCTGCAAGAAAGCCACCATGCTCTGGGAGCACCAAGGACACCCCCCAAGGGTGTTCTAATGCACCCCACTTTTTCTCTGAACCTGGGAGGGCCAAAGAGCCGGGCTCCGAAAGAGGTGGAAAGGCAAGCACCCCAAACGCAACTCAGTCACCCCATTTCTGCATTTGGGGAGCCGTCTTCCTAGCAGCCACTTCAGAGGGCCGAGCTCCCTTAAATAAATCCAAGGCTTGGCTGGGGGGTTGGACTAGATGACCTATAAGGTCCCTTCCAACTCTGATGATCTGTTATTAGGAGGACACTCTGCAAGGAGCGCCCCCTCCCCCATCTCCCCACCCCCAGGGCCAAACCTGGGCCACTTTGGGGGGGGCGGCGGGAGGGCCACTTCCTGGCGGTGACCTGCCGCCCACTAATCCACAGCCCAGGGCGGTGGGCACTGGGCTTTGGGGTTTCTCATTGGCTCTGCGGGGGGTGGGGGTGGGAGGCCACCCCGCCCCTCGGCGCCTGGAGCCGCCCGGTCTGCCCCATCAGCATGAGAAAGCCGCCCTCTCCTCGCCCGCCCCCTGCCCATTATAACCCCCGCCCGACGGGACGGCGGCGCTCTCCAGCCGGACGGGGGACCATGCAGGACGGCGACGGGGGCAGCCCTCCGGCCGGGCGCCGGAGCAAGCGCAGGGCCGGGGGGTCCCCGGAGCAGCAGCCGCCCCCGCGCCGCCGGCCCAAGAAGCGCTACAGCCGCCACGCCAAGCCCCCCTACAGCTACCTGGCCATGATCGCCCTGGTCATCACCGCCGCCCCGGGGAAGAAGCTGAAGCTCGCCCAGGTGAGCGGCCGCCGTTCAGTCCGCGGGACCCTCGAGGGAGCCTGCCTGCTAGCCTTCCAGGGGAGGCTCGAGGGGGCGGCCGCGGGGGATGTCGGACGGGACCTGCTGCGGCGGCGGCATCCTGGACCGCGCCTCGCCCAGCCGTCCGTCCTCCCTCCCTCCCTTCACTGGCCATAGAATAGCAAGAGTTGGAAGGGACCTTGGAGGGTCATCTAGTCCAACCCCCTGCTCCCGCTCGGCGTTTGGCCGTCGAGGCTCCTCCGCGCTTCCAACCTCTCCTCCCCGGCGCTTTGGAGTGGGGTCCCAGGCTGGAAATGGGGCAAGGGGGGGCTTCCTCGAGGGGCTGCCAGAGGCGCTGGAGCCCCCCTCCACCCGACGGCTCCGTCCGCTTGGTCGTTTCTTTATAGAACTTTCTTGAAACGCCGCTTCTTCTCGACCTCGCAACGGACGGAAGGCGCGGGCGGGGCAGGCAGCGGGCTTGGCTCCGCTTTTCTCTCCCTCCTAGGTATCCTAGGGCTGGAAGGGGCCCTGGAGGTCGTCTAGTCCAACCTCCTGGTCAAGCAGGCGACCCTACCCCAGGGGTCTTCTCCAACCTTGGCCACTTATAAGACTTGTGGACTTCAACTCCCACAATTCCACAAGTCTTAAACGTGGCCAAGGCTGGAGACCCCTGCCCTACACCACGCTGGCCGGCACGGACCAGGATTGGGCGGTGGTCTCAGTGGAGAATGGGGCAGCCTGGAGCCCCAGAGGGCCACAGACGGGCACCCCTGCCCAACCAGCAGTTCTAATGCGGGGGGCCCTCTTCTCCCCTCCCCCCTTTTTTTCTCTCTTTCAGATTACCCGCCAGATTGGTGTTTACTTTCCATTTTTCAAAGACAGCTACCAAGGGTGGAAGGATTCCATCAGGCACAATCTCTCGGCCAATGATTGCTTCAGGATGGTAACCAGGCATTCTGAGAGGGGGAGGCTGGGGGGAAGGGGCCTCCTTTCAGAGAAGCTCTTCTCAGCCAGGTGGGCTCCCCTTCTGGGCAGGGGCATCTTTTGGGACTGGTGGGCCCTCCAACACATCTACAGAGGTTTTCCTGGGAAACCTTAGATCCAGCAGTCGGTGTTTCTGGATCTCGGGAAAGTCAAGTTGGGTGGATTTCAGTTCCCAGAATTCCCTGTTCAACTCTTCAGCTTTGCTGGCTGGTGAATTCTGGGAGTTGAGTCCACCCATCCAGACACGTTCCTGAGATCCAGAAGGAGTGCTCTAGATTGGGGGTCTCCAACCTTGACAGCCTTAAGCTAGAAGGACTCCCAACTCCTAGAATTCCCCAGCCAGCAAAGCTGAAGAGTTGAACAGGGAATTCTGGGAGTTGAAGTCCTCCCGGCTTAAAGTTGCCAAGGTTGGAGATCCCTTCCCCAGATACTCTGGATTTCCAATCCCATCCTCCTTCAGCTAGCTCAGACATCTCCAAACTTGGCCACTTTAAGACTTGTGGACTTCAACTCCCAGAATTCTCCAGCCAGCATAGCATAGCATGCTAGAGTATTGCATAGCATAGCTGGCTGGAGAATTCTGGGAGTTGAAGTCCACAAGTCTTAAAGTGGCCAAGGTTGGGGACCCCTGAGCTAGAATAAGAACCGGGGGGGGGAGGGCTGCCTCTCACAGAGACCCTGACAACTCATAAAATATTTCTAGGGTCTTTTTAGAATTGCCAACAGGAAGGGAGGAGGGGGGAGCAGTGTGGCAGCTTGCAAACCGAAAGTGCATTCCATAAATGTTTTCAAAGATAGTAATTAAGTGACCAAGGTTTCTGCTGTACAAAATTCAAACTGGAGATCTGGGCTATGGATGTGTCCCATTGGAGAATATGAATTACGATATACCCAGGGGGCAGGGGAAAGGGTGACAATGAATTATGTGCCTCAGAGTCGGCTGCACCCAGGCAGTGCCGGCATGTTAACTCCTAATAAATCTTCTTTAAGTTTTGGAAATTCAGCTCAAGACTCAGGATTTAAATGGGGGAACTGCCGGAACCCTGACAGACCCTTCCCATTCCCCCCCTCCAGGTGCTGAAGGATCCATCCAAGCCCAAAGGGAAGGGGAACTACTGGACGGTAGACGTGGAACGAATCCCTGCTGAAGCCCTGAAGCTGCAGAACACAGCCATCTCCCGCCAAGGGGAAGTGACTTTCGCCCCCGACCTCGGCCCCTTCGTGCTGCAGGGCCATCCCTACGTGCCTCCCGGCGGCGCTGCTGCTGCTGCTGCTGGACCCCCAGACGCCCCTCCCAGCCGAAGCCCACCCCGTCAAGGAAGAGGAGAGCCCCGAGCAGCCTCCCTGCAAGAAGGCCTTCACCATCCACGCTCTGCTGAAGCCGCCGAGCGAAGATGGCAGCGCCGAAGCCCGCTCCCCGAGCTCAGACGGGGCCTCCGTCGGCTGCCTCCACCCTCCTCCTCCTCTCAGGGAGGGCGGGCAAGGGGCCAGCCCACCCCAGCTGCCCCCCGCCTGCTGCACAGACTATTTCCAGGTGCCTCCGTGGCACCCGCATGGCACTTCGTCCCCGGCTGGGGGGCCCTTACCCCTGCCGACCTTCCTCACCATCCCAGCCTCGCTCAGCCTGCCCTGTTGCACTTTAGGGCCTACTCCGTACGCCGGTTCTCCTTACTGGAACTTGGTGACACCCCCCTGCCCACCCCACCCGTACCCAGGCCTCGCCACCAGCCCGGTGGAACTTCAGCCAGCCGGCCGGGTGCCGGACACCTCCTGGCTTGCAGCTCCTCTGCCTTGGGTGGTCCCCTTCCAACCTCTGCCCCCTCCCCATTACCCTTTCTGAGGGAGGGGGGGTTCCCTATTAGAGGGAGGGGTTGGGCAGATATTGCCCTGAATTGGAAGTGCACAAAGCCCCTTATTTATTTAACTCTTGTTGTGCCACAACTTCACAAGGTGGCTTTTCTTCTGGTGGGCTCCCGTCCCTGGTGGGGAGGGGGCTCCACTTTCAATGGTTTTAAGACACACACAGAAACTTTTATCACTGTCATTGTGGCAGCCATTCACAAAGCCCACTATCCATGTCCTGGCCATGGCCCATGCTTTGCTCCAAAGGCACACTGTTCCTGGTGGGGGGGTCAGTCAAATGGGGAGCTTGGCCACTGGTTACTTCCTGGGGAGGTGTGTGTGTGGGGGGCGCATTTTATGGCTGGTGGTTTGCAGTTCCGATTGCACCCGTAAGGAAGGGTCGGCTTTTGATGGCGCGTGATTTCTGCCTGGTTTTCAAGGGCACGTTGATAGCGTTTATTAAATTAATAAAAATTTTGTATTTCAAATGCTGTTGCTTCCTTGTTTGGATTTTCTCACTTCTAACAGGGTGCGGTTCAGCCAGAGTGCCATTTAATAATCTCTCCAAGGTTGGAATCTGATGTCAGGTGAAGCCATGATAGGGGTCAGGGGTCCTTAAAGCTCTCTGAGCTTGTGGGTTTTCTTGCAGAAGTTTCATGACCCCACTGGGTAGCATCATCAGTGCTGGCAGGTAGTGGGGTTTGCAGAGAGGAGGAAGGAGGAGGAGAACTGGGGGTGCTCTCTGAGCTTGGGGGTTTTCTTGCAGAAGTTTCATGATCCAACTAGGTAACATCAATGCTGGAAGGAGATAAATTTGCAGGGTGGAGGAGCACTGGGGTCCTTGGTGCTCTGAACTGGGTTGTTTTCTTGCAGACGTTTCATTACCCAACTGGGTAACAACATCCGTGCTGGAAGGGAGTGGGGTTTGAGGAGAACAGGAAGGGCTGAAGGTCCTTGTTGCTCTCTGAGCTGGGTGGTTTTCTTGCAAATGTTTCGTGACCCAACTAGGGAACATAATCAGTGATCAACTAGTTTGGGTCATGAAACCCCTACATGATTACTTTATGTGCAAAAATGGAAGGACTCTCGATCCCCACAATGGACGAAGGGCTGCAAAAGTTGATGACCTTAGCAGAGGTGGCTAAATGGGCTGCTTTGATACAAGGAAAAAACACAATTACTTTTGTTTCTGCTTGGAAACTGTTTCTGGACTTCGTGCTTGAGGCGAAAAAATATATATGAAACTTTGATTTTGGGTTTTACCGATTAGATGTTATAAAAAGGGCCAGTTTATATCACTCTGTAAAAGTAAAAAAAATGGGAGTTTGATGCTATTATCTTATTTTACTGCTCCAAAGGGAGTCAGAATGCCTTTTCCTCCCCTCCTCCCTCCTATTTTTCTTACTATTTTCTTTTAGATTCAGATTAACAGAGTTGGAAGGGACCTTGTAGGTCATCTAGCCCAACCCCCAACCCAAGCAGGAAAACCTACACTACTCCTGACAGATGGCAGTCTACTCTCTTCTTCAAAGCCTCCAGTGATGAAGCTCCCACAACTTCTGGAGGCAACTTCTGTTTCATTGAATATATCAGTCCTGGTAGGTCATCTAGTCCAGGGCGATTTTGTTTTCAGGGGGCGATGGAACGAAAAGGGCGATGTGGGGGCAAGGAACGGAAGGGGGCGATATGGGGGCAATGGAGCGAGATATATTGGGAGAGAGAGAGATATATATTTGTAGATAGGTAGGTAGGTAGGTAGACAAAAAGACAGACAGGTAGGTAGATAGGCAGGAAGGCAGGCAGGCAAACAGACCTTTTGGATGGATGGACAGGTGCCGGTTCAGGTGCGGTACAACAGTCAATGAGGTGAGCCTGCAGGGCCGGCGCCTCAAACGCCCCCCTGCCGCCTCTTAGCGTCCCCAAGGGGGCTGGCAGAGGGGTGCTAAGAGGTGACAGGGGGGCGTTCGAGGTACCGGCCGGCCCTGCAGGTTCACCCATTGACTAGCACTGCTCCGGAGCCGGCGCCTCCAATGCGGAAGCAGTGGCACGTTACATGCCCGCCGCAGTGTTCAATCGCGCCCCCCTGCCGCCTCTTAGCGCCCTTCTGGCCCCCTTGGGACGCTAAGAGGGTGGCGGTTATGCTGGGGGAGGGGGGCGATGACAACTTCCTCCATGGCTCAAGGGGTCAATTCTTTCAAAAAGGTTAAGAACCACTGATGTAGTCCAACCCCCACTGCCTAAGCAGGAGACCCTATGCCATTTCTGACAGGTGGCTGTATAGTCTCCCCTTGAAAGCCTCCAGGGATGAAGCTCCCACAACTTCTGAAGGCAACTTCTGTTCCATCGGTTGATGGTTCTCCCTGTTAGAAAAATTCCTCCTTAATTCCAGGTTGAATCTCTCCTTGTTCAGCTTCCATCCATTGTTCCTTGTCTGGCCTTCGGGTGCCTTGGAAAATAGCCTGTATTTTTCTATTTTCTATTATACACCAATAAAAGAAAAACCAAGCTCAGAGAGCACAAAGGACCCCCTCATTTCAACCCTGAGCTCCAAATATTCCTCATGATTGCTAACATGATCAGGATGGATTGGGGTACAGCCAGTTTCAGCTTAATTGCAAATAATGGTTGGAGCAAAGCTACCTGTGTGTGAAGTGTGTGAGCCTGGCCAATGCTACTGGCAGCACAAAAGGAGGGTGCACGTACACACACACACACAATCACACAGATTGCCTACAGGGTGAGCTGGCAATACTGATTTATTGTCCTGAGCAGCGACAAAAGAGGCTTCCCTTGGGCAGGAACTGAGCCAGGAAAGGAAAGGGGAAATGATAAGGTCTCCTGACCCTGCCCCCCTAGGCAGGGGGTTGGACTAGAAGACCTCCAAGGTCCCTTCCGGGTCTGTGATTCAAACATAACCACAATATATATCACAGGGATCATTGATAAAAGGACCCACCGCAAACCAGGGGGCATCGGGCAGGCAGCTCCTGCCATCTGGGTGGGAAGCTGCTGGGTCTTAAGAGCAGGGGTCTCCAACTTTGGCAACTTCCATAGAATAACAAGAGTTGGAAGGCACCTTGGAGGTCATCTAGTCCAACCCCTGCTCAAGCAGGAGAGTCTATTCCAAATATCTTTAAGCCTGGTGAACTTCAACTCCCAGAATTCCGGGAGTTGAAGTCTACCAGGTTTAAAGTGGCTAAGGTTGGAGACCCTCTCTTAGAGGATGGGATGCTTGTGCCAGCAGTCCTGGGGGTTTCATGTTGGGGGGTTGGGGGGGTGGCACCCCAATACCTGCCCTTTAACCCCCGATGAACGTAAGGGAGATGTGAGGAGGAAGGTGGTGGATGATGGACTCCGAGTCCCATCTGAAGAGGGGAAACTAGGCCAGCTCTTAGTCCCATGAACCTGGCTAAGAAAATGTAGCCCCCAACTCTCTCTGTGCAACCCGGGAAGCCTGCTGGCGGTGGGGGGGTGCTTGGCAAATGAGGAAGGGGCTCTCAGGAAGGGGCACAAGCAGCTGCTCGCCCCTGGGGGAGAGACGGGGGCGCCTGTGAATAGGAGAACCAGGGCAGAAAAGGGGCACAGATGGAAAGGAAGGAGGGTAGCAGATCTGAAGAGGGGGGGCCCCCCGATCCCGGGAGCCTCCAATATGCACTTCCAGACTTCCTTGGCAGGGCCCATTTGTCAAGGCAGCCCACCTGCCTGGTCCTTGTGCTCTTTCCCCAAGAGGAGGGCCCTGCCGGAGGGCCAGGGAGGAGGTCTCAGACCTCGCGCTGGTCCGGAGCCTTGACGCGACGGGAGGCCGGTCCCAGCTCCACTTTGCAGACCCGCTGGGCAAACTTGAGGGAGCAAATGGATTCGCCCACATTCTTCTCCAGGGGGCAAATCTGGAGGAAGGAAAAGGCAAAAAAAAAGAAGTTCTAAGTTGCTTCTCTCCTGGATGAGTTTCCACCCGTTGCTCCTTGTCCTGCCTTCGGGTCCTTTGGAGAATAGCTTGACTCCCTCTTCTTTGGGGGCAGCCCCTCAGATACTGGAATCCTGCTGCCATGTCCCCACGAGTCCTTCTTTCTCTAGACTGGCCAAACCCAATTCCTGCAACCGTTCTTCATATGTCTGTGGAGATTCCCAGTCATCCAGGTCATGGTTGTCCCAAAGGTGCTTTTTCAAGAGGCAGCTGGACTTTCTGGACCACCAAATCCAGTTGCTTCTTGAAAAAGCACCTTGGCCTCATATGTTTTAGCCTCTGGTCCCCTAATCATCTTTGTTGCTCTTCTCTGCGTGCTTTCTAGAGCCTCAACATCTTTTTACATCATGGGGACCAAAACTGGATGCAATATTCCAAGTGTGGCCTTACCAAGGCCTCATAAAGTGATATTAACATCCCATATGATCTTGATTCTTCCTCCATTGAGGCAGCCTAGGAGTGTGTTGGCCTGTTTGGCTGCTGGTGCACACGGCTGGCTCATATTTAAGTGATTGTCTATTAGGATTCCAAGATCCCTCTCACAGTTACTACTATTGTTTTATGTTTATATGTTTATTTGGACTTATAAGCCTCTCTCTCCCAAGGACTCAGGGCTATGCATATAAACAACAATACAAAAATTAAAACAATTAAAAAAATATTAAATTGCAGCCAAATAAACATTCCAAATTAAAACCCCAATCCCTTGTTAGTCCAGGCCGGATTGTGAAAATAACCATGTTTTAAGGTCACGGTTGAAGGAGTGGAGATCAGGGGCCAGGCGCAATTCCAGGGGTAACTGGTTCCAGAGGGTGGGCGCTCCCACAGAGAAGACCCTCCCCCTAGGGGTCGCCAGCCTACACTGTTTAGCTGATGGGGCCCTCCCCCAGGAGGCCCCGTCTGTGGGAGCGCACTGGGCGATTGGTGTTTGTCAGCGGCAGGAGACATTCTTGCAAGTACCCCAGACCCAAATAGGGCTTTATAAGTTGTTACCAACACCTTGAACCCCACACAGAGGGCAACCGGTAGCCAATGTAGGCTGCGCAGGAGGGATGTAATATGGGAGAATCGGGACACTCCCATCACCACCCGTGCGGCCGCATTCTGCACCAGCTGAAGTCTCCGTATGACATGCAAGGGCAGCCCCATATAGAGAGCATTGCAGTAGTTGAGTCTAGAGGTAACGAGCGCATGAGTGACTGTGCGTAGCGCATCCTGGTCCAGATATTGAACTATTGAGCCAGGTGCCATCGATGCTGCCTTCAGGTGCCTTGGAAAATAGCTTCATCCCCTTCCTCTTCTTTGGGGCAGCCCCTCAAATATTGGAAGATGCTCTCCTGTCTCCCCTGGTCCTTCTCTTCCCTGGACTAGCCAGGCCCAGTTCCTGCAACCGTCCATCATATGTTTTAGCTTCCAGTCCCCTAAAATCCTCCTGGTTGCTCTTCTCTGCACTTTTTCTAGAGTCTCAACATCCTTTTTATAATGTGGTGACCAAAACTGGATGCGGTACTCTAGGTGTGGCCTCACCCTTATAAAAATATTAACAGTTCAGGTGATCTTGATTCTATCTGTTGATGCAGCCTAGGACTATGTTGGCTTTTTTTGCAGCTGCAGCACACAACTAGGCTCATATTTAAATGGTTGTCCACTAGGACTCTGAGATCCCTCTCACAGTTACTGCTGTTGAGCCAGGTACCACCTCTTACTGTACCTGTGCAGTAGTGGCCCCTGCAGTCGTTGGTGAACTTTCATCCAAGGGTCTTGGGCCCAGCCTGTTACCTTTGGGGGGCCCAGCCCTGCCACCTCCCCTCACCTGCACCATCATGACTGTCTTGCTGCCCTTGCCCAGGGAGTCCTGCAACAGGTAGGTGAGCCTGGAGTTGCGGAAGGGCACGTGGGCCTGCTTTGTCCGCAGGGCCTGGATGACCTCTCCAAGGGCCAGCAGGGACCGGTTGATGCTCTGGGCTTCCTTCAGGCGCTCTCCTTGCGCGCCGGACTTCCACACCCGTTCTGAGCCAGCCAGGTCCACCAGGTTGAGCTTCCCTGGAAGGACAAGGCAGGTTGGTGAAGTTCTCCAGGACTGGGGGAGGTTCTCCAGGGCAAGGGGGCTTAAAAGAGCATTTGGTGGTGGGGGTCGTTCAGCCTTCCCCCCCACCTGATGGAAGGAGAGGGCTCCGACAGATCCATCCCCATTTGAATCATGAGTCTCTGGCCGCATCTCTCAGAGAAAAAAAAACATTGATTTATTAGGAGTGACCATGTCGGTGTTAGCTGGGTGCAGCCGACACTAAAATACACCATTCATTTCCCCCTTGAGCCTGGTCTTCCCCCACCCGCTGGATGTATATTCTCCAATGGGACACATCCATAGCCAAGAGTCATCAGTCATGCTCTCCAGTAATAATCTTGCGCTTCTAAACTTTGTGCTTGAGGTGGGAAAATAATGAAATTTTGACTTTGGGTTTTACAGATGAGATTGATAGATCTTTATGGAAATGTTCTTATTATTATGGAAAAGCAGAAAGCGGTGATTTGATGATGATGCCTTATTCTAGTGCAACAGAGACAGTCAATTCTTCTTTTGTTTTTCTTTTCTTTTCTCTACCATTCCTCATTTCTTTCTACCCTTTCCCCTCCTCGCTCACTGCTCTTTTATTTACTTTTGTGTTTTGCATTTTATAATCTATATATCTATAAAAGCGAAATGCCCCTCACGCATCATCACAAAATCTCCAGAACCGTCAAGCCTGCAAACTTGAAATTTGGCCCGTATTTTCCTCTTGGCTTCTTGGGGCTCACTAAGAAAGGATTTTTCCAAGTGACCACCAGAGCATTTAGAGTATTTCCTATATTACTGTTATTATTCACACGCTCTGATGCTAAGGAGTTCTACTCCCCCTCCCCACCTGGAAAGAAATCTCTTCCAAATGCAAAACACAAGCAGAGGAGTTGCAGTTGTGGTTTCACAGCACCAAGCAGCTTTAGTACAGAACAGTTGAGCTAAGCCATGCCCAGGCTCCTTGCTGTCTCCTCATTGCTCAAACAGCAAATACTGTTTCAGTTTCCAAACAGCCCTCTACTCTCTCACACACTGACAGGACGCTAGCCAGATGAATACCGATGGATGCTGGTAGGCAGAGGCAGAATTCCACCCCCCTTATTTTCCTCCCCCAAAACTAAGCCCGACCACATAGTTTTGTAGCGAAGCACGTGGATCTAGCTAGTCCTTTATAACCAAATAAAAAAGGTTTGTTGGGGGGGGGGTGTGAAGAACTCCACAGCTACCTGTGACTTTCGTGCCGCTGGTCAGCTCAGTGCCCGTGAGCGTAAGTGTGAGCAGAGCATGCGAACGGGAGCTGTGCGCGTTCATGTGGGTGGAGAAGGTCGTGCGGTTTCGTTTTCCCAGTTGGAGAATCTGATACAGATACAGATGAACAGAATTGGAGAGTGGTGCGGTGGCCAAGAGGCGGCCCTCTCGCCTCCAATCAGGAGGCTGTGAGTTCAATCAATGAGAACATATCCGCCGAATATAGCTCTGCATCGGCGACAGGAAGGGCATTCGGCCAGTAAACACTCAGCTCCATTCAGTTGCCCAGACTCCACTCCAATGCAAGGGATTATGGGGTCATTAAAAGAGGATGATGATACAGATTAACGGAGTGGGTTATGCTGGCTGGGGAATTCTGGGAGTTGAAGTCCACAAGTCTTAAAGTTGCATGATTGGAGACCCCAGCACTAGACCAAAGTGGCTCACAGCCGTTTGCTGGCACAGGTGAGCTTTGGCATTGCCAAGTGAATTACCACAACCCAGAACCTCACCATCCTTGGCCACCTTGTGCTCACCACCGGACTGGCAGTGTCCGTCTTATCGAACTGGTCCCAAAAACGAGATCCAGTCCACCTACCTTCTGAATCTCGGAGAAGTTCTGGACCTCCACACTGGTGAGGCCCGGGACATGAACCTGACCACTCCCATCGGGATGCAACTTGATGTCTAATTTTTCCTGAGGGTCCTTGGTCAGGAGATCTCTGCATAGGAGAGAGAACAGAGAGCGGGAGCAGGTAACTCTCTTCCATAAAAACGAGGGGAGCCCACCTCTACTCCAAAGCACCTGAAGGCAGGAGGCAGAAATGGATGGAAACTCATCGAGGAGAAGCAACTTAGACTTAAGGAGAAACTTCCTATCAGGGAGGACAATTAACCGGTGGAAGGAAGGACTTGCCACCAGGAGTTGTGGATGCTCCAACACTGGAACCGATTGCTTCCTGGATTTGATTCGGGTTCTGCTTTAGTCATGAAAAGCCTTCGACTTTGGGCCAATCACCGGGAGACGGGGAGTTAGTCCGCCTTGGAGTATCAAAGCCCTCTGGGTGACTTTGGGCCAATCACCAGGAGACTGGGAGTTCTAGTCCCGCCTTGGGCATGAAAGCCAGCTGGGTGACTTTGGGCCAATCCCCAGGAGGCTGGGAGTTCTAGTCCCTTAGCCATCAAAGCCCTCTGGGTGACTTTGGGCCAATCACCAGGAGGCTGGGAGTTCTAGTCCTGCCTTAGGTATCAAAGCCCTCTGGGTGACTTTGGGCCACCCAGGAGGCTGGGAGTTCTAGTCCCGCCTTAGGTATCAAAGCCCTCTGGGTGACTTTGGGCCAATCACCAGGAGGCTGGGAGTTCTAGTCCCGCCTTGGGCATGAAAGCCAGCTGGGTGACTTTCGGCCAATCACCAGGAAACTGGGAGTTCTAGTCCCGCCTTGGGTATGAAAGCCCTCTGGGTGACTTTGGGCCAATCACCAGGAGGCTGGGAGTTCTAGTCCTGCCTTAGCCATCAAAGCCCTCTGGGTGACTTTGGGCCAATCACCAGGAGGCTGGGAGTTCTAGTCCTGCCTTGGGCATGAAAGCCGGCTGGGTGACTTCGGGCCAGTCAGTCTCTCCCAACCCACCTTGCAGGGTTGTTGTGGGGAAAACAGCAGGAGGAAGGAATAGTAGATATGTTCGCTGCCCTGAGTTGCTCATCAAGTAATAAAGGTGGGATGAAAATAAATAAATAGTATCTTTCAGGCATTAAACCTCC